>CAUYSK010113158.1:0-25193 GCA_963575035.1 Avahi laniger | reverse complement strand
TAATTTCTTTCTATTTTTGGTAGAGATGAGGTCTCGCTCTTGCTCAGGCTGGTCTCGAACTCCCGAGCTCAGAACGATCCGCCCACCTCGGCCTCCCAGAGAGCTAGGATTACAGGCGTGAGCCACCGCGCCCGGCCTACTCATCTTCTCTCTTAACAGTTCTTCCTCACTTCAACAGGATAAGCTCTGCTGATCCTAAAACATGTCTGAAGTCCAGCTGGGGGAAAGTCTGGGTTCAATAAAGAAAAAAGACAATACTTTCTATGTTTAAACTGTTGCTGATGGGGCATATGCTGGGGGCTCAGGCGCTGCCTCCCCTACCAGGAGGGGCTCCCTGGGTGTCCACATCGGCTGGCTTCGTCAGGAAAGCCAGCGCCCAGGACACGTATCAGAGGGCCCCACTGTGCTTCCCCACTACTGTGACACAGGTCTGTGACACAGGTTGGGCACAGCAAAAGCAAGCTGCTGGACCTGCTGGAGCATCTCTGAGGGAGGCCTATCCATCAGATACCATTGGGATGAAATGGGAGTGCGCTCACATGCTCTTTCAAAGGAAATCTCACCTCTGTAGTCAAAGGTGACCACATGGTAACCAAGGGAACTCAGCACCTGTAAAGTGAAAAATAAACATCTTTAGCAACAAATTCAAGCATCTCGGAGTGAGGGCAACTTGTCTCTTCCTAAACCCATCCAGCTTTCTGTTTTTTCTGCCTTGCACACAATGGGAAGTTAATAAAGACTGTCAACATGCTATCTGATTCCTGATTGGACCTTACGAAACCCAAATGCCAACTACTGGCTTATTCCGCCTGAGGAATGAGGAAAGGATGTCTCTTTCTGCTGCTTAGATGGCTAAAGGGCCCGGGACAGACCTCTGCAGTTCCCAGGACAGCAACTCCACATTTGTGCTATGGGGCAGCCTCAGTAGGCCTCCTCTGGGGACAGACAGCTCTTTGGTGTTGCCAGCATGACAGGAGACTCCCAGGAGGAAGACCCGACTACACTGAGACCCCACCTAGGGACCCCTACTGCAACCTAGCAGTTCTCAGATGTTAAGCTTTTGTTGAATTTTTTCTGTTATTTTTTTTAAAAAGCTCTATAGACTAGCTGACTTCTCCCACTGAGATCACCCCTCACATGCCCTGCCCCTGTGCCCTCACTGGGGTGTGCCCAGAGGTAGGAGGCTGCCTTGCCACCACACCACCCAGAGTTGCTGCTCTCCCTCTTCAGGAAGGGAGCTAGGGTGCTTCCCTAGCACAGCCTGCACACTCCCTGCCAGCCTCCAGCCCCTTGCAGAGCCTGCACTCCAGCCAACCTGCTCCAGCCCTCCTTGACCTCAGCAGGGATGAATTATTTCTAGTAACAGAAATCTCAGAAGAGGCCCAATGATTTCTCAGGCACTCCCCTCTCCTGACTTGATCCAATTTATCTAAGGGGAAAAACCCTCCAATAGCCCAGAGCTAGATGTACCAGACATCTGTCTGTGCCCCTTTCTGCCCTGCTGGCCAATGCAGACATCCATGACAGGAGGAGAGGGATGCAGGGTAGATGGACCCCTGAGTGGGCCCTGGCTGCTGCTCCAGCAGCATCTCTTAGGCTCCAGACCCAAACACCCTGACGAAGAAAAAAACCAAACACAAATGAAGGTCCTTATGCCCTGCCATAGGTGCCCCCTTTACCCGGGAGACCTGTGGGCACCTCCACTGAGTTGGCCTGGAATCTGATTCAAGTCCCAGCTGCACCTCCTGCTGGGGTGAGCATGCAACTCGGCAGTCAGTTTTGCTCCTGGAGCACATGGTTTCTCTTTACATTTTACATATGAGTAACTCAAAATTTAAACAATTTCAACTGCCTTTTATATAGTTTGCCAATATCTGCACATGGTCCACCAAGCCCACACATTCTGACTTGGTGCCCATCCTTGGAGGGGGTGTGATGGGCAGTCAGCCAAGGCACTACCTTCCAGCACGCCCACCAAAGGCAGAGTTAAAAAGCCCAAGAATAGTAAACTCCCAAAATTATTAGTTCCAGTGATTCCCTTCAGCTCCTGCCTCCTGGAAGGAACAGCCAGGGAACAGTGCTTGAGGTGTCTGCACTCACCTTGTACAGCTCCACGCGGTGGTCACCTCCTCTGGAGAAGGAAACAGGAAGCGGGCATTAGTGCATCTTCTCAAAGCTTCGGGCTCCAGGTTGATCCTGGAGAGTCTAGGACCTTTATAACTCGGTCCCCAAACCTCATACCCAGGAGGGGCTGATGGTGGACGGGAGGACCCCTCCTGAGGTCCCCAGAAGTGGCCCCAAGCTTGCCTGTGGCAACACCATGCCAACAAGGGGCAGTCTTAGCACTTTGGAGACATTTCTTAATTATTGCTTTTACTTTTATTTTCCACAGGTAATGCATACTTACAGTCCCAAACTTAAAAGACACAAAAGGAAACACAGCAAACCCCACCCACTCCTGCCCCAGCCATCCAGCCCCTCCTAGCTTCCCTGCATCCAGGGACCATCTACATTGATGGCATCTGTGCCCCAGTGGGTACCTGCACTTTCTGCATCTCACTTCTCGATCCACGTTCAGAAATCTGCTTGGCAGCACTTCCCTGTCATTATCTTGGGGTCATCTTGGCTCTTTCTCATCTAACTTCTGTTTGATGCTCTGGCCAGCCTATGCTATATCCCTTCACATACGTGTGCCCTGTATGTGTGATACATTCCTGGACATGGTGGTATGTGCAATCCTGACCTTGATGGTTGTTACCAAATCTTTCATCAGAGACCCTTGTGTGTGGGAGGGGCCGTCTCTCAGCCCCTCACCAGCAGACTACAGCTTTATCAGGCATGTCATTACTGAGGCTGAGTGTGCTCTGCATGCATCTGTTTCACATATTTATACCTCCGTGTCTGAGGCCTGTCTAGGCCCTCTTCCCATTTTCTGACCAGTTCTGGGCCAACTATTACTGTGGACAAACCCCACAGCGGGGACAAGGGCTGCCCAGGAGAGGAGGGCATGTCAGTGGGCAGGGCAGGGTATGAAAGAGGCTCACCCTCTCCACACTTCTCAGCTATTTTCCTTCTTTTATAAGGAGTAGTCTGACCATTTCGGGCACTGGGGGGCGGTTGTTGTGGGGAGATAAGGATGAGATGAAGGAGGAAAACCAATAGAATACAGAAACAAAACTACAAAGGAGGAAACACTGAAAAATGTTTTCAGTTATCATTGCAAGAGTTCATGGTGGCTCTTTTTTAAATTTTCCAAATTCCCTCCGCTGAGCAAAAAGGAAGAAGAGCCGAGAGTCCAGGGGTCTGGACTTCAGGGAGAAGCAGGTGGTGTGATCCTGTAGACTGACGGAGCCATTCTGGAGAGTCTGGTCAGAGAAGGGGCTCAGAGAGCAGGGGTGAGGCCCACAAGAGGCAGTGGGTACAGGCAGGATGAAGATAGAGGCAGGCAACAATGTGGGGATGGTGAGACCTGTCCAGCGCAGGGAGTCTCAGGGATGGGGAGGGGACAGGAAACCTGTGGAAGTCATGGCGTTCCTTCCAAACCTGAAGTCACAGGCAAGTTCTGGCTTGTCTTTTACCATGTGACTGGCACTGCAGAACTGAACCTTATTCATAGCTTCATAGCTAACTACACAGTGTTCTCATTTATAGAAAGATGCTGCAAGAGCTGTTTGTAGCCACTTGCTCTTTAAAAAGCAGAAGAGAAAGCCACCGCAGTTTGTCCCAGACAAAGAGGAAAGCAAATTGTGCAGCACATGCATGATTCAGTAGCTGAGCACTCTGTTCTTGGCACAGAAACCACCCTCGAGGACCATGCCTCTGGGCTCTTTCAGCAATGCCCTCTGCACTGCTCTGCCTCCCAGACACCCACTGAAGCCTGCATTTCCCTCCAGAAAGGACATCATTGCTCTCCTTGCCTGTGAAATGTCTGCCCCCAGGCTCCCAAAATGGCCTGGTGCCACACTGGCCTCTCCCCTGGCCCTGCCTCTTGCAGAAATGCAAGGGAGCATAGAAGCAGTGACCCTGATGGTTTTCAAACAACACTTTCTCTCCCTCAGTCCAGGCTCTCCCACAGAGGCTCTTCTGAACAACGATCACGTACGGAAGGGGCACCATGCTGTCTCTAAGGCAAGAAGACCAGCTCCAGTTCAAGATAGCCTGAGGGACCAGCCACTAAACCCACTCAGGAAAAGCATCTGGGATAAAATCAGGCAAGGACTTGACCCTCCACAGAGAGTACGTAGTTCATCAACAGCCCGCTGGGGTGCTCGGACACTGCTGTCCCATGGCCAAAGCAGGGAGTCCACAGTTGGGCAGCCTGCAAGAACTGACTGACTAGCGCCCGTACGCTCAGCAGGGGTCTTTTCACTGGCACTTTCTGCCCTCAGTGCCACCTCGACCCCTTCTCAGCACTCACTGCCTTTTTTCTAGGAAGTGCCTCCTCCACCCAGGGCTGCCGAGGCTCTGGCTTCACCCACCTACACCTAGAGCTATCACTCAGGTAATGCAGACCTGCCTGCCAATCCTCAGACCCGGGTGACAGGTGCAGGGAAAACCAGCTGCGAGTGAACCAGAAACACTATTT
The DNA here is from genome assembly GCA_963575035.1 of Avahi laniger. Taxonomy (NCBI): domain Eukaryota; kingdom Metazoa; phylum Chordata; class Mammalia; order Primates; family Indriidae; genus Avahi; species Avahi laniger. Next base: position 20,608 of record CAUYSK010113158.1, on the reverse strand, counting down.
CCCCCAAGGGCGTGACACAGTCCCAGTCCAATGTCATCACGGCCCCTCACTCTCTAAGAAGCCTCACTCCCTAAATCACACACCCGCAGACACTTCGCCCTTTGAAATAACAGCAGGAATTAGGAAACATCCCCCTCTGGCCGGAGGAGCTCGGTCACTCTGACAGACTCAGCCTCCGCATCCCAGCCCAGGCTGGAGCTCCAGATAGGGGCGTCTGGACAGACACAGCCTCCCACATTTGCTCAACACCGTGGTCCCCCAGGAAACTGGGTGGGGTCTACTCTGCAGACCAGCTCTGCCGACTCCTTGCACACAGCCCTACTTGGCTCTGAGCCTGTGGGACCTCTGCTTCATGTGAAGTTCACCTCAATTTCACCTCCCCCAACCCTGTAAGAATCTGCCTTTTCCTTTGATCTTGGGACGGTCCCCTCATTGCAACAGGTCAGTAAATCCAATTTTGTGGGACTGTGGGTTTGCTCCTGGTGGTCTTGAGCCAATAGGGCTAGGACATTTCCACCTCAAAAAGGAGCTGTGCTCCACAGGGAAGATGCGCCGAGTGGGCTCTTCTGCCTCACCTGGTACCTGCGTTCCCATGCAGGTACAGAATGATAGAGTGGCTGGAAGCCAAGGCATCTTCATACCACATCTGGTCCTTTCCTTGGGCGTTCTTCCACCAGACGGTGGGGATGGTGTGCCTGGAGGCAGAAGCAGAGGGGGAATGGTCAGATGTCCCTCTGCACTCAGGATGGTGACTGTGAGTGGAATTACTCAGTTAGCTCAAGTCCCAACAGCAGGGAGCAGCAGACCCCATCTGACTACAGGAGGACTGATGGGGTGGGGTGGCGAACTGTCCCAGTCACTAGAATAAATAACTACAGAACTGCAGGCTGTCAGGATGGCTGACTGCTTCAGAAGGAGCATTCCCTGACTAGCAAGCATCTCTTCTGGGCCACAGAGGCTTGCACTGGTAGGAGTTACCAGGGTAGGGGTGGTGGATGGCTCTCCCGTATCAGCTGGAAACTCTGTGAGGTAAGGTCCTGACTGAATCACAGCCACCCCTCTGCTGGGGCCTGGCATAGAAGTGGCACTTATTGCATTCTCGCTGAGTAACAGCACTTCCCCCATACTTAACATCCTACCAGTTATCCCTCACACTTGGTCAAAGTGCCCACAATTTAACTCGAAATGGATTTAAAACAGTACCTGCTGTCATGTGCTATTTCAGCAACACTGATCTTTGTGAGCTACACTAGAAAACCTGGCCACCCTTAAGACATCATTTCTAATGTCCAGCACGTTCTAATTTCTGATTACAAATCATGCTCGCATCCCATGCCCGGCCAGGCACTCAGAGGCCAAACCCGGTCTGTTTGCCCAAACCCTCCTTTAGAAAGACACTAAGGTTAATTTTAACTCAGGCCAAATTGAATACTATTAATCACTGGGCAGGGGCTGAATTAATATGGTTTTTCTGTAAAACTTATTCAAATTCATTCTGGACACCAGTGACAAGAATCTTTTAAAAAACTAAATAGCCAACTTATTTTCTAGATCCTTAGTCTCAGTACCTCATTTCTAATGTCTCTCTCTGATCCCGTCAAGATCATGTGTTGGGGTGGTTCTAGCCACTATCATCATCACTCCCATGAAACTATAAACCTATGGGATAGCACTTTAAAGGTGCTGGGAGCCAAGGTGCCTCCAATAGCCAACCCACCCTAAACCCGGGGCTTCTCCCGGCCAGTGGGCAGGGACTCCATTCTGGGCCTCTCCTCACAACTACCAACAGATAAGCTGATGGCCAAGAGTGGTCTGCAGGCTTCCTCTGGGCCTCGAGGCTCTCCCTTCAAGAAGCTGGTGGGAGAGTCTCACTAGGTGACGGTGAGGGCAGCTGGTGCCTGGAGCTGCTGCTGCCCGAGGCCCCACAGTCCTCACATCACAAAGTACAGCCTTGAGACTCACCATTCGTGTCACTAAAAAAGCCTTTCAGGGTAACTGATAATTTAAGCAGATGCTGTTAGTGCTTCCAGACTAAGTATCACTGCCACAAACAGCCCTGCTGCAATGTCCCCAGACCCACATCAACCAAGGGGCCAGCCCATTCCTACTCAACAGCTTTGTACAAAACAGGTCAAGCTTCTGAGGGAAGACAGAAACCTGAAGAGTCCCACAGGCACACTCTGGTCAGTAAGTGCTAGATTAAATCAAATCAGAAAAAAAAACGACAAAAGCCTCTAATCCCAGCACCAACTACTGAGAACAAAAATCTCCCTTCTTGTTTTATGTTTTTTACCCAGGACCATTATTAGAAATGTCTGAATGCCCTCTCATCTGCACTGGGAAGCTACTCACAGCATTTCATTTAGAAGCTTCTCACATACACAGTGAACTAAGACAGTGGGAAGGGACATTATGGCTATTGAAAAATAGACCCAGCTAGATAAAGGGGCAGTGATTTGGGCATGCTTCTAAGAAAAAAAAGGAAATGCCACAGTGAGGTTAGTCAATTTTAATTCAGTTGGTGAGAAACACCACTTATATACAGAGGAAAACATTAAAACATATTCCAAGGAGACAAAGAAAAGTCACAGGGCCTAAGTCAGAATTGAATTTATGGCTAAAAACAGTAAATATTTAGAAGACAAAAAATACCACCATCTCATCAACTGCTCTGAAATATTCTATACAAAAATAAACGAAGCTGTTTTCAGTATCTAGATGTTCATTTCTCTGAAAACGAACATTCTCTGAAACAAATATAGCCAAACCTGTGTTTGCAATTCTGTGCTTATATTCTCTTTGTTTCTTGCTTTTGTTTTTCTTAGAAATAAGGTTCTCTAAAGATAACCTGGTTCACAAAGCCTTGCTGCTTTGAAAATCTCAGAATAGAGTTTGGTGCCATTTCATCCTGCACCACGAGGATCAAATTTAGCTGAGATCTTTCCTTTGGAAAAGAAACAAGATAAAAATGAACAAGCAACATCTCAGAGGCCAATGTCAAGAACAACACCAGCTAAGCCGTGCAGGTCCCCTTCCTACGCGTCCTAGAGGGGCCTCGGAGCTGGCGCTCAGCCCTGCAGCCAGGTCACCAGAGACTCACCAGACTCCAATAGTCACGTCTTCCTCTGGCTGGAGGTAGTAGTTACAGGTGTGATTCAAACCTTGATCCTGTGGTTTTTTCAAGTCAATGAAATAGGGAACCCTCACTGTAGGGGACAAAGAGATGGAAATTAGCATTGGTGGTGGGTGGATGGACACACATATGTGCACATATGTACGCATATACACACACACTCACGTGTGTATTCACATGCATGCACACAGCAGAGATGAAGCTCTCAGAAAGCATCAAGTCCTTCTCCTACACAATCCTGGCAGACCCTGGGGCCCAGCCTCAGGCGGGGAAGGGGCCTACAGGTGTGCTGGAGCACTGCTGGAGTGGACAGGGACAGACACTGCAGCAAGGGCAAGGTCTGAGTGGAGACTGGAACCTCTAAGGTCGCTCAAGATGTGAGAAGATGCGAATGAGGAAAGGAAAGACACTGACAGGCTTGAGGGATGAGTGGGCCTCCCCCTGGTAGAGGCTGGGGACAAGGAGGCTGGCGGCTGAGAAAAGCTGAGGTGAGCCTCAGCTAAGGCTGGTGTCAGAGTGGGGTGGGAGGCACAGCAGGAAAGGGGACAGAGCCACAAGGTAAAAACAAAGGTAAAACAAGGTAAAAGGGGATTCCGAAGTTTCTAGTACTGTCACTTAACACAGGACAGCAGAAGAAGAGGTGTGGGGCCTCGAAACGGATGCACCCACGGGAGCCAGTTCAGAGCCCAGTGAAGTCGAGAGGAACGACATGGCAGGACTCCTACATTCAGCAGGCCAGCTGCCAGTAGGGCCAGGGGTGAATCAGGTGGTGCCCCAAAATGGAAAATCCTGGGGCCTTTAGACCTGGAGGAAGCTCCCGGACATGCAGGTAGATGGCAGGAGCAAGGAACAAGCGGTAAGATCACCTGGGGGCTGTGCGATCCCACTTTATTCTTATAAAAACAAGCAAACAACATCAACATCAGCACTAACACTCACATGTGGCTAGGAAAAAATATAGAAAGACAAGTGCCAGGCTGTTAACAAAGTTTCAAAATGTGTGTGTGTTGAGGGAGTGTTCAATTTTTTTATTATTATACCATTGTACTTTTATTGCTTATGATGAACACAAATTTTGAGATAAATTGAAAAATGAAAAACTTTAAGAAAACCCACAAACCTTTGCAGTGAGATTTACTCAAAACAGCAACTCCCAAAAGGGGCAGCTGACAAAGAGCAATAGGGTCCTGACTTCGAGCTGATCCCGCCCTCCAGGGGGCGGAAGCCACAGCAGCTGACAGTTTTCTTGAGTGAAGACAGAGATTTCATTGAAAACCTCCCACATTCGTGTGGTACACTGCACATCTAGCCCTCACTTCCTCAAATGTCACTGGGGCTCGAGGGACATGTGCTGAATAAATGAACCATCTGACTCTCAAGGACATGGGGACATACTACTTCTTTCCCAGAAACTCCCCTAAGCCCCAGATAGATCCTGCCACCAGGCCTGCTGTTTGTACCTCCAGCTTCTTAATCCCTCTCTTCTCCAAGAAGCAGCTAAGTATTCAAAGCTTTAATGACAAGTTTCTCTCCAAAGAAAAATGGCAAAGAAGGTGATGCCACATGCCCTGTGCACTCCAGCTGGGCTGGGGGCCATGCACTATCCGAGGCAGGCTGCTACCACTGCCATCTCACAGCTCCTCTTAGGTTGCTGGCTGACACAGGACAGAGCTGGATTTGAACCTGGGCAGCCCAACTCCCCGGTCCTCACTCTTGACGAGGTGGACAGAAAGGAAACTGGCTCAGATCCTGAAGGGCCTTGAAGGCCCTTGTGGGCTGACCTGCATCCCCCAAGAAAGATATGTTAACGCCCTCACCTCCAGGGCCTAAGAATGTGATCTTGCTCAGAAAAACGGTTTTTGCAGAGGTAATCAAGCTTAAATGAGGTCATTAGGGTGGACCCTAACCCAATACAACACGTGTCCTTATAAAAAGGGAAACTTGGACACAGAGCGCACACAGAGGAAGACCATGTGAAGATGCCCACGTGAAGATGAAGGCAGAGATTGGCATGATGTATGGACAAGCCAAGGACTGCCAAGAATTGTTGGCCCCACCAGAGTGGAAGAGGCAAGGAGGGATTCTATGGCAGCCTCAGGGAGCACGGCCCTGCCCACACCTTGATCTTGAACTTCTTGTTTCCAGGACTATGAGACAATAAATTTGTTTTAATCATCCAGTTTGTGGGTTTGTTAGGGCAGTCCTAGGAAATGAATGCAGCCATACGAACGAATTCAGATTTTATCCTGACAATGGGACTGGAGAAGGCTCCTGACCAGAGGGAAGGCCCGGAAAGGATGTTCATTTCACGTGCCATTTCAGACTGTGGGAGCCTCTTCCTTTCTAAGACTTCACACTTCTGGAACCCAAAAACTGCCACCTGATGTGCAAGCTCATCATTGACAACCGTGAGGCAAGATGACTTCCTCTGTAAAACTCTCTGAATATCCAAGCCTGGCACCCACTGTGACCCCACACTCAGACCTACTCACCAATCCACCTCTGATGCTGGGACCACCCCCACTCCTGCCAAATGAAGAGGGCGTTGTCCAGGGCTGAGGGTGCTTGGCCTCCATGGCTCAGCTTTAGGCCTCCCTTGGGGCTAGGTTACTGGAACGCAAACTGCGCATAACTCCAACAGGATTCCCTGGCCATTGCAAGGTGTTTTATGAGGATTAGCAGCTAATCCAGAAAGCTTCCACCCACTAGAAGTCTGAGAACCAGAAGCCAAATTCTACTTCAGGACAGCCTCATTCTAAGAGGCTGGTCTTCCAGTTCATGTTTCTTCCTGTTTTAGAAACAACCATGAAAAGGAGGCACAGCAACTACTCCACAGTCCAGCAGACGCCACCCTGTGAACCTCTCCTTCCTCAGCAGCACCTCCAACTACCGTAATGTGACATGAGGCCAGGCGGGTCTCAGGGCTCATACAGCCCCAGAGAGTGGTGGCTTAGGAACCGCCTGGGTAGTACTGCTGTGAATGAGCAGAAATGCCTCAAAGCAAAGGAATAAGGGAAAAGGATACATGAGATGTGCTGGCCTGAGCGGGATCCACCTAGCCCAGAAGCATGGCTGGCTCACTCCTGTTGGCTGGCACCAGGTGGCACCAGGTGAAAGCCATGCCCTGCTGACCTCCTGTCTGGTCAGATCCCCTTGGCCACTGACCCTGTGGGGCTTCATGACTTTGGGATGCGGGCTAGAGTCTACCCTGCCCAGGCTCCTGCTTCATGCACAGGCCTTAGCTGGGAAAGAGCACAGGGCCCCGTGGCAAGCTGCAGAAGTGGACCCTGGTGGTGTGCTCTTTCACATTCCGCATGTGGTCCAGCTCTCCCATCGCGCTCTCACAGGCTCACCTCAAACAGGCCTTGGCTGTATGGCCCAGGAGCCGCACATGCAGCCCTGGGCCCTGTGGACAAGCACGGCCCATTTAGCTGCAGGGACCAAAGCCTCTGGCTTCTCTTCCTCCCCCAGTTTTACATTACTCACCCTCTGACCGCGTCCTCATGTATCGGCAACCACAAACATCAACGGGCATGAGTTAGAAAGGATCCTACATGGGTGCCCCGTGAAGAAGGAGGGAATGAGTGTGTGAATGAATGGAAAACACCCTGCTCTGTCATATTCTCTTTAGCTAGTCTGGAAAATATCTGATAGGGGGAAAGGCTGAAACCACTAAGCAGTAATAGACATTTCTGACTGCCTGAGGATCTTTAATACAGCCTCTCATTCTGCTCACTGTGAGTGCAAGCAGCCTGGACATCACAAGAGGTACGGTGCCAACAAAGGAGGGCTGGGCAGGTTATTTGGGTTTTATCAAATACCAATTACTTGATGCGGGCTACAAGGGGCCTCCATGAGAAGAAAAGGGATAAGAAAAGAAAGATACCAGCGGTTAACAGGGACTGCTCAGGGATGGAAAAAGAGAAAGCTAGCCCCTTGCTTTAAAAACAAATATGTGATTACAGATGTCACCTACTGCAAAAAAAGGCCTCCCCAGCCTCTGAACCAAGACATTCCTTCCACTAGGAGATATGTTCCTGATCCAGGGGAAAAATAACAGCTGGGAAGATACTCTGGACTTCAAGACCATTAAATGCTTGGTCATACCCAAACATTGTTTGGATGTCGTGAGACTTGTAAACACGAGTTGAAAAAGCACATGTATTTATGTTTATGTGAACAGACATATGCAAAAAAGTCCAGTGGGAAATAAACTACAGCGTTAACAAAGATTTTCTCAGAGTGACTTTCATTTTCTTATGTATGCTATTCAGGGTTTTTCAGCTTATCTTTCATTTGTTTTTAGAATAATCATATATTTTTTTGCTTATGAAAATATAAAATAGAATAACACCTTAAATCATAGGTGCTCTACTTCTAAAGCTTATTTATCTAATTTATAAATTTGGTTTCAGATAGATTTGCTGTGAAGTTAAGAATATTTTAACCATGTTCTGGGGCCCAAAAGATTGCTACACTTCCTTTAATGTCAAATGGACCCCCACTAGGTCATGCTTCACATCTGGAGGAGACAAGAACGAAGACACCTCCCCAAGAAAACTCCAAGTCACTACAGGGCCTTACCCAAGACCTCGTCTTCTCCACAGAGAAGATGGGCACAGACCACCTTTAAACCTTGCAAGCACATTATGACTAGAAAACCAACAAGCCCCAGGACACTTTTTGGACACTGTCCCTTCCACCCAAGGGGGCAGACAGAGATCTACACTTGGTGAGGGCCTCACATGCTAGTACAACACATCTCAGCTTCCTGGGGAGGGTGGCAGGACCTGCAGACCAGGGTCGCCTGTCACAGAGGGGCAGTCCCTGGGGAGAGGGTCCCTGCAGGAGCCTGTGGGGGCCAGGCAGGCACCCAGGTGGGTGAGGCTGCAGGGAATGTCCAATTGCTGCTCCCAGGAACACTGCCCAGTGGCGCCAGACCTTTGGGCAACTTTTTCAAAGAGGCTGGAAACGTAAGATTTTTATCATACTGACAACTAAAAATCTCTTTTAAAAACACTGCTGTAGGCTCTCCTAGTCCTGTGTAGCAGACATACAGAAGCAAAGTGTTAAGGACAGCACTCCTCCCGAGTACAGCCCTCCTCTTCTGGGCCATGGAGGCTAGACTAGGAAAATCCAAAGTGCTGCTACTGTGGAATAGTCTTCCATCTTTTTTGGAAACCCGCAGAGCAAAATCTGTGCGCTGTGTCTACAGTAGCCCAAATAATCAATCTGAGGAAAATAATTTCAATTCAAACATGTTCTGGGAGCCCACAGTGTGCTAGGCCCCAGGGGGCAGCACACCCCGTACATGCACTGATTTCATGCAGGAGCTCACATCTTGGCAACAAAGGCACCTGCCCAAGGTAGCCAGAGGCTGGTACAGCTGGAAAAGCCTTTCAGAGTCAAGATGAGGGTCTGCCATTGGTGAATCTGCAGCCCTGGTAACATCTCCATGTTTATATTCTTTTCTGTGCCGTATTGTATACATTTAAGGAACATTAAAGTCAAAAAAACAGGCTGGGTGCAGTGGCTCATGCCTATAATCCCAACACTTTGGGAGGCTGAAGGGGGAGAATTGCTTGAGATAAGGAGTTCGAGATCAGCCTGGGTAACACAGCAAGATTTCATCTCTAAAATTAAAAATATTTTTTCTTTCAATTATTTAGGCATGGTGGTGCATGCCTGTAGTCCCAGCTACTCAGGAGGCTGAGGTGGAAGTATTGTTTGAGTCCAGGAGTTCGAGGCTGCAGTGAGCTATGATTGCACCATTGCACTCCAGCCTGGGTGACAGAGCAAGACCCTGTCTGTTAAAAATAAACAAATAATTTTTTTGGAAAGTCAGAAAAACAAAACTCCCTTGATTTTAGTATGTTGTTAGTTTCTCTGTAAGTCTGTGCTTCTCACAACTGGCAAAAAAATACATTCCTAGAAATTCAGCTACTTTTCCATTAGAAAAATCAAATGCCTATTAGTATACTACAGGCATTTTATAGTTATTTTAAGACACTCAAATAAAAAGCTTATTTTAGATTTACAAAGTATTAAATATTGACCTTACTATTTCTGTCTGCCCCACTCTACCCACCCTGACTCTGCATCTCCCAGGCCTGGCTCACACCAGCACCTCCTGACAACCCCCCACCCCCTCCCCTGTTGCATCCACTACATCAAGCCTGGCTTTTCGAGCCTCAAGCTCCCAAACACACAAGGGTCAAACTCACTCTGCAAAGGGCGTGCCCAGAGCCTACCTCATCCTGTTCTAATGCCATCTGCATAGCCTTTAAGGCCGTCATTCACGAAGCACCAGCCGTGTATGAGCTGTGTGTCCTCAGACCTCGAGCGCTGCAGATTCAGGACCTTTCCTCCCAGGCTCATGTTGTAGGTGTAAAGTGATGCTCCCTAAAGGGGTTATGCTCAGCAACTGCACACAGAGACCTCTGCCTTCTATCTCATAAACTTGATACTTCTGAGCCTTTCTTCTCCCACTTCCCCAAAAGTAAATATATAGCATGAAAAAAAAAAAAAGAACTCCAAAACAATTTTGGAACACACAAGGTCCAAGTTAACTCAAGGAGACTATAATACCTATAAGAACCAGCACAAAATTCCACAGAAATCAAAGTACTGCATATCTGGGGTTTTTTGTAAGAAAAAAACCTGATTTTTTAAAAAAGACAAAAAGGCCTAATTATTATTTTTTTAAAGGTACTGTATCTTTCAGTGGCCATCTTTTCCAGGATAGTTAACTGCCTGGACTGCACAACTGACAAAGCATCTCCAACATGACAGCTTCAGATGACTTTCCATGTTGTCAACACTTTTACCCATCTTAGCTGAAGAAGGACACCCCAGCTCCCACAACACGGTACAGTTGTCGATGCACACAAACCCGGCATTGGGAGTAATGCCATCACTGAAAGCATCCTTGAACTGGGAAGGGGCATAGGGAACTTTCTGGGTAATAGAAAAGTTCTATTTCTTGATCTGGGTGGTAGATCTCTCTCTCTCTATATATATATAGAGATAGATATATAAACCATACGCTTAAGATTTGTACATTTTACCATATGTAAATTAAATCTCAACTAAAATAAAAAGACATCCACCAAAATAAGACATCGTCTTTAAAATGAACTTTTACTAAAATTAAAGAAAAAATTGACACATAGCACTTACCAAAATTCAAGAAAATCAATTTGGCCTGTATTCCAGGACATAGTTTGATGAGAAATGGAATGGCAATGTACAACCCCAAAACACAGAGAAGTATCTTCTTCAGTCGGAACCATAGGCTCTTTCGCCTGCAACAGAAAGGCAATTAGTAGGTGAAAAGGCAGTAGGTGCAATTTTGCTGTAGTTTATTAATAAGATTATCAAAATCACTAAACAAAAGCCACACGTCTTTTTCCAGAAGGATACTGCCAGTACTAAAAGTAGTCCCACCTGCCTTTGTTAAAATAATTATTTTCTAAAGTCTTTTAATTTGCGCTTAGAACTCTCCTTGGGTGGGGGGGGGAGGGGTGGGGATTTTTTTTTTTCTTGAAAACCAAAGAAACAATCCTGATGATTTCTTATGTTCACCTTTGGGTGAGAATCCAGCAGAGAAAGAAGATTCTCAGAAGTCCCCGCCTGACATCAGACCCCAGGAGTGCCCTACCTGACATTAGACCCCAGCTGCACCTTCATCTCAGAAGACAGGGGTCTCCTGGTCATCCTTCCCTGAGCCAGCTACAGGCAGGCGTGGGTTACTCATTAGCTCCTGGTAGGAAGCACGTACACCAAGGACATCAACAGAACCTGTCTGACCAGGTACTGGAAGCGGAGGAGGCTGAGAACAAGACCGTGGCCGTCACTCTGTGTCCTCGCATTTCTGCCCAGGCAGGTCCCTCCAGCACCAGCCAACGGGGTTCCTTCTCCAGGACTTTCGAGACAGGTCATCAACCCAGGGTCCCATGACCCTCTTCTAATCCCTCCCCAGCTTCAAGAGTTCTTTATCTTGTTCCCAACCCCCTTTCAAAAATGTCTCTAACCTGGTGATTCTCAAATTTCTTGGTCTCAAGACCTCTCTACATTAAAAAATTGAGGACCCTAAAGAGCTTATGTTTTTATGGTTTATATTTACTACTATCTTTCATATGAGAAGTAAAAGCTAAGATGTTTTTAAATGCTATAGCTGATAATAATAGTAAACAACCCATTACATATTATAAATATTTTTTATGAAAAATAATTACATTTTCCAATACAAACACTTTCAGTGAGAGGAGTGGCATTAACATTTTTACAAATTTCTCTAAGCCAGAGAGCTTAACAGGAGACAGATGGATTCTCATATCTGCTTCTGCAATCAATCTGCTGCAACACCACATGTCACATAGCATCTGGAAAACTTCACTGTACCCCTGAGTGAAATAGGCAAATAACACCTTAGCGATTATGAAAATCATTTTGACCTTACAACCCTCTGAAAGGATCCTGGGGACCCCATGAGTTCTGAGAGTACATTTGGAGAACTGCTGCTCTAAATTACCATATCAAGTCTAGACCTAGTGGGGCCAGTTAGTTATTTCTGGACTATTTAAAAAAAAAAACAATATGCATTGAACTGTTGACACATCAACAATACAGATGAATCTCAAAAGCATTATGTTAAATAAGACAGCCACAAAAGACTATATACTATATGATTTCATTTGTCTAAAATTCTAGAAAAGGCAAAACTGTAAGGACAGAAAAACAGGTGGGGGGCTGACTGCAAGGGGCTTGAGGGGTCTTGGAATGATAGAACATTCTTTATCTTGACGTGGCTGTGGTTACACAATTGCACACATTTCTCAAGACTCAGTGAATTGTACTTAGAAGAATCAGTGAACTTTACTATACATGTAAATAGTATCTCAATAAAATTGATGGAATTAATAAAGCTGATACAAACACCTCAATAAAGCTGACTACAAATATGCACATATGATAATGTAACTCATTCACTCATATACCCAGTTTGTTCAATGCCCATTACTGAGCACCCAGCACTCTGCAACTGGAGGACCATCAGGGCAACAAAGGGTCTTGTCCACAGCTGTGCTAGGCTCACAGCCCAGTGGGGCACACAGGCATTAATCAAGCACACGTGCCATGGCAGGCATGCGAGAGGCACCTGTTGTCTGGGGACACTGTCCAGGATAACCTAACCTGGTCTAGGGTACCAGGGACAGGGCCACTGGCTGACACACTAAGTTAGGAATACAAGAGTTAGCTAGATAATGTGAGAGAACAGTTTAAAATGGCATCTTAAATTCCATGTACAATCTACCTTTTCAATGAGGAAAGGCACATAATACTGTGGTTAAAAGTGCGAGCTATGAAGTCTAGTTCAATATCTAATACACCACTTACTAGTTGTGCAATCTTGGGCAAGTTACTTAATCTTTCTGAGCCTCATTTTCCTCAATGCTTGATGGGGATAATAATGGTACCTTCTTTGTGGGGCTCCTGGAAGGATTACACATAATAATGCATGTGGAGTACACATGTGAATCCTGGCACCAAACCCACAACACACCTTAGCTGCCATTACCATCACTTTATTCTCATTAGAGAAAATAGCCAGGTCTGAACACAGTAAATGGCCCTGCAGAGGAATGGTTGGGTGTAATGTAAGAGGTCAGAGGAGGACAAGAAGGACTGAGGACTTCATTCTGAAAGAAAATGAAGAGCCCATGAAAAAGGAAAGAGCCTGCAATCAAAGATGCCACCACTGAATGCCCAATGCTTGTGCTCGGGTCCTTTGCTCTGGCCACCCTCCTGTGTCCCTCCCACAATTTGCTCACTCATCCTCCAGCACCTGCATAAACCTTTGCCTTACATAACTGAGGGGTTCAGGTGGTTTGCAATTTTATGTCTTGAGAGAAAGGAAAGCATATGTCCACACAAAGACTTGTTCAAAAACGATTATGGCAGCTTTATTCACAATAGCCAAAATCTAAAAGAGCCCAAATGTCCATCAATGGGTGAATGGATAAATAAACCATGATATGCCCTTAGGATGGAATACTATGCAGCAATAAAATGGAGAAAGCTATTGATACATGCAACCATACAGATGAATCTCAAAATAATTATGCTGAGTGAAAGAAACCAAGTGAAAGATGGCCAGGTCACTGGCAAATTTTCACTTTGATACATGATTTCACCTAAAAAGTACTGCTATTCATTAGCAAGATTAGTAAAGGCATATCTCATTTTACTGTACTTTACTTTATTGCACTTTGCTTTATTGTACTTTGCAGATAGTATTTTACAAATTGAAGGTTTGTGGTAACCTTGTGTCAATGAAGTCTATCAGTGTCATTTTTCTAACAGTTTGTGTTCACTTTGCGTTTCTGTGTCAGCATTTTTTTTAGCAATAAAGTATTTTTTAATTAAGGTATGTTCCTTTTTTAGACATAATGTTATTGCACACTTAATAGACTACAGCACAGTGTATACATAACTTTTATATATACTAGGAAACAAAAAATTTCTGTCACTTATTTTGTTGCAATATTCAATTTATTGCAGTGGTCCATATTTCTCAGGTATACCTGTATTTTCTTTTCTGTGCTATTTTAAGGAGATGCTTCCTCCATAGACTGAAATGGATGACTCTTTATTATCTTTATATTTTGAAATACTTTATGTAAGATAGAAATCAAAAAAAGAAGGATATAAACAAGGTTTAGGGGAAAATACCCGTTTCTTCATTCCTTCTTAAGTTGTTGGCTATTTCTTGTGACAATTTTGTTACTATCCTCAGAAATTCTCTTAGTTGCAATCTCATTTATCACTGATAGTACTGCTATTTATATAGTGACTCCTTGTGAGAAGCGAAGCATCAGCTGTTCCTGATTACTGATAAGAGTGAACACTGCCCACACATTTCTGTGTGTGGCCTTGTGTAATCAGAGAGATACACATTTCTCCAGACTTCACATGCCCAAGTGCAGAGTCACAATTTTTGCCACAGCCTATACTATTATTCAATGTGCGTTTCTTTACAGGTTACTCATATTATCAGTACCATAAACAGATAACCAGTATCACTGGCCATGAAACAGAAGGGAACTATAAAATTTAGATATAATGAATGCACTTGCCATGCAGCCCAACAATTGCATTCTTGGGCATTTCTCTCAGAGAAATTAAGACTTAAGTTTCATGCAGGAATTCGTACACAAAGGTTTAGAGCAGCTCTATTCATAATAGCCCCAAACTGGAAACACCCAGATGTCCTTCAACGGGTTTATATGTTGAAACTGTGGCACATGGTTCCATAAACCATGGAACACTACTCAGCAATAAAAGGGAACCATTGATACGTGCAACAACCTGGGTGCATCTCTAGGGAATTATGCTAAGTGACAAAAATCAGTCAATCCCCAAAATGTTACATATTATATGAGTCCATTTATATGACATTCTTGAAGTGACAAAATCATAGAAAAAGAGATCTGATTAGTGATTGCCCAGGGTTAAGGATGGGAGGCAGAAGGCAGAGGTGGATACAAAAGGGTGCTAAGAGGGAACCTGGTGGTAGTGGTGATTGTGATGGTAGTTACATGAGGCCACACATGTGATGAAATTGCATAGCACTACACACTCAGCCCCCACACTGAGAATATTTAAACTGATCAAATTTGAATCAGCTCTATGGATTGCAGCAATGACAATGTCCTGGGGTTGATTTTGTACTATAGTGTGTAAGATGTTACCACTGAGGGAGACTGGGAGAAGAGAGCACTAGACTTCTTTGTACATTTCCTTGCAACTTCCTGTGAATCTATAATTATTTTAAAATAATAGGGTAAAAAATTAGAAATCAGTCACTAAATTGCAAAAATAGAAAGTAAACAAAAATAATCATTAATAAATCTGATCAATTTACTGGACTTCACATGCTATCTCAGTCTGTCAAGGTAAATATCAGCCCCATTTTCACACATGAGGAAGCTGAGTCCCGGGGAGGTGAGTAACTTGCCCATGGCCACATCCACAACATGCAGCCCAGCTCCTACTTAGTCTGGCTGACCTCTGCCCCAGATGCATCCCATCCCACTGACACTGGCCTTTGCATCTGATTCCTGCTTCCTCCTTCTCTTTCTGCAGAGGGGCCCAAACCAGAGGCAGGATGCCCAGAGCACCAAACGTGCAATCTAGGATTTTCTTTCAAACAACAACAGATTTTTAGACTTTTTTTTTTTTTTTTTTATACAGAGTCTCACTTTGTTGTCCTGGCTAGAGGGAGTGCCGTGGCGTCAGCCTAGCTCACAGCAACCTCAGACTCCTGGGCTCAAGCAATCCTACTGCCTCAGCCTCCCAAGTAGCTGGGACTACAGGCATGCGCCACCATGCCCAGCTAACTTTTTCTATATATTTTTAGCTGTCCAATTAATTTCTTTCTATTTTTGGTAGAGACAGGGTCTCGCTCTTGCTCAGGCTGGTTTCGAACTCCTGAGCTCAAACAATCCACCCGCCTCGGCCTCCCAGAGAGCTAGGATTACAGGCGTGAGCCACCGCGCCCGGCATAGACATTTTTTGAAAGGAGACTTTTTGACAAATTATTTGAGACAAGAATAATTCATATAATTTACAGTTTCTTGCTGTCTCCTGGAAGGATAGATCCCAAAGCAAACTTTGTTTGAACTAGATGGTAAGGATGCAAGGTGGAGGCTCACAGGCAGTCGAGCCCTGCATCTGAGAGGAATGCAAAGGGGCAGGGAAGGTGCCTGGGGAAAGGCAGAGGGTCTGAGAAGGAAGCCAGAGGCCAGCAGGGCAGGCAGGAGGCTGCAGGCTAACATTCAGTCAACAAGATAATGAGACACTTCTTAGAAGATACACAAACAAAAGGATGTTTCTTAAAATATAAGAATATGAAACTTGGTCAGACCCCCATAGTCCTTCCAAAGTCATCAAACAATAGATCAAAAGTTGAGACCAACTTAATATGATTTGGTCATGCAAAATAAATATTCAAAATGTTTCAGAGCACTTCTGGTTTCCATTCTGGCATGTAAGGAGTTTGTAAGTTACCTCTCCATCCTAACAAGTAAAAAGCAGAACTTAAAAATCAACAACTCTTCTTAGATCTGTCAGAGAAGTGAGGACACAGGACAAATTACTGCTCCTAAAACAGTCGAGACAAGAAGGCAAATGCAGAGACTCACAACTTATTGGAGCAGAAAGCTCCTGGGAAACCACTGCCTAACTGACAAATGGCTGGAGGCTCAGTGTGGACCAGTCTGAGAATCTAAACCTCCAGGGGACCCAGCCACGGGGGCAGGTGGACACATACTTGTGTGAACTTTACTCCAGGAGCTCTCTCAGGCGATCATAGTGAATACAGGAGAAAAATCCAGGGAATAGAAACCATTATGAATTAGACCGGAGTACATTCTTAACAAGGTCTGTCCTCAGGAGGAATTGTTTTACGAGAGCATCACCTGGGGTTAGGTTTTATCAGAGCCTAACTGATGTGGGGGAAGAGAAATAGCCAGCTACAGATATCCTGTCCCCCCTAAGGTATGTGTCAGGGCGACTGAGAAGCACTTGAGGGGTTCACAGTCCACAGGAAAGGACAGGCTCACTGAAGCACTCAGACCTACTCACAGGATCCAGGATGCTTTCCCTCCCCCACATCCCCAAAGACCTATTTACAACTATTCCATATGTGAGGCAACAACTGATAGGACTGTCTATTACACCACTTTATGACCATGTATACCCCTCCTTTAGCTCCCACTCATAAGTGAGAGCATGTGGTATTTGTTTTTCCATTCCTAAGATACTTCACGTAGGATAATGGTCTCCAGTTTCATCTAAGCTGCTGTAAAAGACATTCTTTCATTACATTTTATGGCTGAGTAGTACTCTGTGGCATATATGTAGCACATTTTCTTCACCCAGTCATCAGCTGATGGGCACTTAGGTTGATTCCATGTCTTTGCAAGTGTGAACTGTGCTGTGGTAAACATTCAGGTGAGGCCGGGCGCGGCGGCTCACGCCTGTAATCCTAGCACTCTGGGAGGCCGAGGTGGGCGGATCGTTCTGAGCTCAGGAGTTCGAGACCAGCCTGAGTAAGAGCGAGATCCTGTCTCTACCAAAAATAGAAAGAAATTAATTGGACAGCTAAAAATATATATAGAAAAAATGAGCTGGGCATGGTGGCACATGCCTGTAGTCCCAGCTACTTAGGAGGCTGAGACAGTAAGATTGCTTGAGTCCAGGAGTTTGAGGTTGCTGTGAGCTAGGCTGACGCCACGGCACTCTCTCCAGGCAAGAGAGTGAGACTCTGTCTCAAAAATAAATAAATAAATAAATAAAAATTAAAAAAAATAAAATATCTGCTCAAAACAATTTCTCCTCTTCCCTCATACTGTCATCAATATCTTTTAAAGCATGATACAAACAAAAATACCAACACATTTATGAAGCCAAAATAATACTGCAAATGATACTGGCTGGGTACAGTGCCTCATGCCTATATTTTGGCATTTTGCATGAGCGAGGCAAGAGGACCGCTTGAGGCTACGAGTTTAAGATTAGCCTGGGCATCACAGACAGATCCTATCTCTACAAAAAAATAATAATAACTAAAAAATTAGCATATCATGGTAGCAATTCCTGTAATCTCAGCTACTCAGGAAGTTGAGGTGAGAGGATTGCTTCAGCACAGTAGTTTGCGGCTGAAGTGAACTATGATCATGACACTGCTCTACAGCCTCAGTGAGAGACTGAAATCCTATCTCTAAAACAAAATGACACTTTATCCCAAACTATAAGTAATTATTATTTAAAATTTAATATCAATACATATATTTGTGCATACATACAGAATACATGTGATATTTTGATACTTGAGTATCAAAAGTGTAATGATTGGAAAAGGGCAATTACTGCTCAGATGTGGACCACAGGGAAAAACAGCAGAGGAGTCTGGGTACTCCACTGAGAGAAGCTGAGAGAGAGAAAGACAGAGAAGAGAGATTGGCGGTGTACCAAATGCAGGGAGGCCCAAAACTTATTGAAAGGGTAAGGCGGCAGCCCTCCCCCACCTGGGTGCCTCTGGCCAGCAGGAGAACACAGGGCTCTCATCCCATATAGGAGTGCCACAAGGAACCAGAGGGCTGACAGTCTTGCATATAGACACCTCCTCCTCTGTATGGCTTCCATTTCTGGCATCCCAGAAAGTAATTTTGGCTCAAGATGACTTGTAGCCATGGCCTCCCCAAAGCAACCACAAAAGTGCTCTGCACTGAGAGGTCTGTCTCTTAGAGATGAGGATACATTCCCGGTCAAACCCACCTTAGATAGTCGAGCTGCTGCGGTGGTGGTGGTGCTGTGTAGGATCACAGGTGGGCCCTCTAGATGTGAGTACCCTCTAGATATGAGACGATGCAGGTAGACTGCAGCCCATTCCTCCACCATAGCAGCCACTAGAGGGCTCTGTGCTGTGAGGCCTGCTTCTCAGCAACAGAGGCACATTCCTGGGCAATCTCAAGGTTCAGTTATAGTCTTCAATCTTTCTGTCCACAGACATTTGGTGAGATCAATTGCTTGCAGCTTTGACAGGCAGTCCAAACTTGGTGACTCCTTGTCATGAGATCAAGGCAGGGCGATATAGGGGAGAGATTGTGGTTGCAGGCTCAGCTAATGTAAGCACCCTCAAGGTCATACCCAACAGGAGGTGTGGAGGAACACAGAGGAGTGGGGCTCTGTGAGCATGCCTCATCCCCCATCCTCACCAGAGAACTGCCGTATTAGAGAAGACTCTGACACTCAACCTGAATTAGCTTAGCCCCTGGTTCCCATGGCAACTGAATGCCTTGGGTGCATGGACTGAACTGGAGCAGGAGCCCCTCCCATCACTCACTGCAATAGGGAATGCAGCTTGATCCAAGAGACTCATGGGCTGACACTTCTCCCCTGTCAAAAGCATGCCCTGGGTGGAAACCTCTATAGATAGAGAGGCCTACATCCCTCACCTTTAAGATCTAGAGGTGCAATAGGGGTGCACAATTGGAGACATCCCTGCCTGCCAGCGTAATGTGGAGATGCACGCTGGCAGGTCAGACACACAAACTGTGGGGTAGCTCAGGAACCAGTCTTGAAAAGAGAGGGAAAACATGTGGATTGATCATGGAGGGAGAGTGATATGGAGTTCCAGGGAGAAAATGGGGG
The DNA here is from genome assembly GCA_963575035.1 of Avahi laniger. NCBI lineage: Eukaryota > Metazoa > Chordata > Mammalia > Primates > Indriidae > Avahi > Avahi laniger. The sequence goes on along the minus strand of CAUYSK010113158.1, from coordinate 1,257 downwards.
GGGGTGCACATACTCCATCTCTCAGAGAAATAACGCTAGTGAAAAGGGATGAAAAAGGTCTGTCTCAGGCCCTTAGTAATCACATCATTAGGCTCTTTCCATCAGAAGCCACTTTCTGGGCTTGGAGTGATTGCCCTGAACCACATATAAGGGGCTGCATAAGCAACTTCTGAACCTTACTGAGACTTAGCAAAGCACCTCTGGCTCTTTCATTCCAGCTGAAACATGTCTTGTCCTCCCCATCTCAGGAGGAATAGGGCAAAACAGCCCCTAAAAGCAATATAGTCCCTGCCAAAGCTTGGGGCATTCATATATCCCACCTGAGGGATCAGTGTCTACCATGTGCACAAAAGGTTACTTGGCAGCTGATTCCTCCACACAAACTACAATCAATGACAGAAGGAAGAACCCCACAGTTAAACATAGTGCCTTACAAGTCAAGCAATTACAGAGCAGTGGATTTGTACCCACAAGTACAATCCACCCAAACCAGAGATTAAGTGGGAGTCCAAACTCATTACATTCTGTTGGGAAGAGGTGAAGACAGCAAGTCAGCAATAACCTGAGGGGTTCATCAAACCTGCTAAAACACCCCAAGGGAAACTCAAGACCAACGCTCTTCTCCCCAGTACAGTCAGTGGGCAATCTTTAGTGTTTGGAGACAGGGCCATAAACTAGCCCTGGAACACCCACATCTCAATTAAGAGGCCAGATGAGAAAGAATTAGTGAAAGAACTCCAGAAACATGAAAAATCAAACAAAAAGGACACCACCAAAAGAAATCCATAACTCTTTACTAATGGAGAGCAACTTAAATGAAATTGTTAAAATGATAGGTGAAGAATTTTAAATATGGATTCTAAGAAAGCTCAATGGAATACAAGAGAAAATACAAACCCAAAATAAAGAAGCCAGAGAAACAGACACAGTGGATAAAATTAGAAGTCCATTTCAATAGAAACAGTCATTTCAACACAAAATCATGGAAACTAAATAACCTACTGCTGAATAATAGTCAGATCAAGGAGGAAATAAAGATGGAAGTCAAAAGATTTTTTGAACAAAATGATAATGGGGATGCAAGTTATCAAAATTTGTGAGATATAGCAAAGGCAGTCTTTTTTTTTTAATTTTTTAAATTTATTTCAGCATATTATGGGGGTACAGATGTTTCTGTTACATATGTTGCCCTTGCCCCCACCTCCCTCCCTAAGTCCGAGTTTCAAATATGTCCATCATTTGGGTGGTGCACATTGC
>CAUYSK010113157.1:0-44979 GCA_963575035.1 Avahi laniger | reverse complement strand
ATTTTCTTTGAGGCTATTGTAAAAGGTATTGCGTTTTTGATTTGAATTTCGGCTTGACTGTTTTTGGTATATATGAATGCCTCAGACTTGTGTGTATTGATTTTGTATCCTGAGACTTTGCTGAATTCATTTATCAATTCTAGGAGTCTCTTGGATGACTCCTTGGGGTTTTCTAGATATAATATCATATCATCGGCAAAGAGGGAGAGTTTGATCTCATATGTTCCCATTTGGACACCCTTAATACCTCTCTCTTGCCTAATTGCTGTGGCAAGGATTTCGAGCACTATGTTGAATAGAAGTGGAGATAGAGGGCAGCCTTGTTTAGTTCCAGTTCTAAGTGGGAATGGTTTCAATTTTTCCCCATTCAATATGATATTGGCAGTGGGTTTGTCATAAATGGACTTGATAATTTTAAGGAATGAGCTGTCTAGCCTATTTTGATGAGAGTTTTTATCATAAACGTGTGTTGGACTTTGTCAAATGCTTTTTCTGCATCTCTAGAGAGAATTATATGGTCTTTGTTCTTACTTTTATTTATGTGGCGAATTGTATTTATAGATTTGTGTATGTTAAACCAGCCTTGCATCCCTGGAATAAAGCCCACCTGGTCATGGTGAATTATTTTTTTGATGCGCTGCTGAATTCTATTTGCTAAAATAGGAAAAACTGATTTTTGATGATAAAATTTAGAATAGTATTTGTTTGGGGAAGTGAGAAGTGATTGGAAAGGGACAGGGAGGAATTCTGATGATAGCACGTTCTACGCCAGTTGGCGGGTGTAGGTTCCATAGGTGTATACACTGCAAAACTCACTGTATTAAACCCCAAGAACTGTACATTTTACATATGCTATTTTATGTCATTAAAAGTGGTTCCTATTTTATATATAATATATGCTTGAAAAACTATAATGTGAACAATTTTTTATTGTGCTGTCTCATGAAATTCCTCAGAAGTCGTTCAAAGAAACAGTTAATTAGGGGATAAATAGCAGTAGAAAGCACACTTTTAAGTGCTCACTTATAAGACAGAATTGAACAACAGGAGTTGATAAACAGGAGACCAACTATCCTTATTTTGTCCTGGTTCATGGTAGTGCCAGCTCAACAGTCTCAGGTTAAGTTAGCTTTGCCAACATACACCCAGGCTTCTGTTTAGGCTCTGGCAGTTTTCATACTGATGCATGGCAAAGTACATCCATTTGATTTCTATTTGGAAATTGGGTGATAATACTATAATAATAAATTAATACATTTAAAAATAAAAATATTGGTAGTAAACATTCATATCTAATTTCCATAGAATTCATATTTACTTTTCTTTGTATAATTTAAATATGTAGATCAAGATTAGAACTGATCTCTTCACTATCATGTTCAAACAAGTGAATTTCTTTGTAGTCTATAATTGGTCTCATTTTATTCCCGTGGCAGAAAGCACAAAACAAAAAAAAAATTGAACATTTAAAAATAAATATGGCTCTACTGTTTAAAACACAGAGCCTCATATGTATATTATTCTGATAACTTAAAATTGATATTCTGTATTATGACTGCTTCTCTTTCTTTCTCTTTCTTCCAAACAGTACATTATCACCGTCTTCCTTCCAGGCTTGTATCTGGGTACACAGGAAAGCTATACCATTATCACTATCCTTATTGCAAACATGTACACACAAATCAATACACTGGTTTTAATCTAGAATTGATATGTTTTACCAAATGAAACTACCCAGACAGCATGCAATGTAGATTGAATACGTTAAGGTTGGCAAACCGTATTAGATGAGGTGATCCTGTCCAGAAATAAAATTAGTTAAAACTTAGAATAATATAAATTGAATATATTAAATTAGTTCCAGATTTAATATCTTTGCTGAAGTCACTTTGAAATGAATGCAGCACTCTATATGATAATTTGAGTATTATTTTCAGTAATTATATAGAGTGCAGAACTAAATTAATGATAAGTAATAATGCATTTTATTCCAAGAGACAAAAGAATAAAAATTTTGAATCATATCCATACATTTAATTTTATAAAATGATTTGGTGCTTCTGGTAATTCAGCTCTTTTAAAAAATATCTACTTTGAAGTACTTTCATTGTTGAATTTCTTATCAATTAATGTTAATTTTCAAAAATTTTCCTCTCATAACTATGTAGCTTATGACTCTCGTATTTCCAAATTAAAAGCATTCTTATATATTTAAGTTTGTTTCTCATAATTACATGTGAATGCAATCCTCTCTTTAATATCCATCAATCATCTATTACCTATCCGTTCATGCACATGGCCGCACTCACACACCCATACCCATTCATGAAAACACATCCATACATATTGTCTCCTTTTCCTAAGTTTTGAAAATTTTTACTTCCGTAGTTAGTTTATGACAATTCAGTTAGATAGCTGTGGGGCAGATTATAGTGTGAATTTGTTGTATTGTTTGAGCATATTCAATTCTAGCAAGGAAGAAATGAATGAAACTCACAAGCTATGTTAAGTATAGATGAAAAGTCAGTAAATAGAGCATGCGTAAGTTAAACATAGAAAGGGATGGAAGGACCAAGAGTACAGATTATTCATGAGGCATGAAAAATGCATGAGGCACCAGAGGCACTGAATAACAGGATATATTAAATATACATGAAACATATGAAGCCTGCATTATTTATGAGGTCTTAATTCAGCCCCCCATTGTTGACACCCATGTCAGCCTTGAGAGCTCTATGCCCAAGAAACTTACTTAAAACTCATGGCTATTCCCCAAGTTATTTGGTAAATTATAGCTATTTGCCAAACAAATTTGTCTCCATGTCTCTCAGATAGAGGAAGAATGTATCATTAGCCAGGGCAGTTTTTTGTCGGTGGGAACCCTTGCTTGAACCTCAGCTCTCATTCTGGCAATCATATTGTCACAGGAACAGTAGAGAGACAGGACAATTGGACATTATGTACCATGGATTCAGAAAGCATGGTCCTTCCAGTGAACTTATGCTCTATCATAGATGTGTTAATTTATCGCATCTTTCTCCTTGCTTCATGTGGTATGTATTGAATGTGTTTAATAAACCATGTGATTTGAGGACTTGAATTTGGCCCCTGAACCTGTCTGGCTCATGAGCACTGGTAGTGTACTTGGAGTTTACTATCACATCAAGGCAATTTCCCACACAGTAAGGGTCCCAAGCACTACTGGTTTCCTCAAGTACTGTCTTTTTATTATTTCATTGGCAGAGAATCACTATTACTTTTAAGTAAATATATACTGCAGTTATTAGCTCTTTTAATTTTAACAGAAAATTGACAATTTTCAGATACAATTTTGTTAGCATAGGTAGATATTGCTATCTATATACATCTAAAATTTAAGTAAAAACCACTCATGTTTGAGAGTTAAGTACACCCACATTCACAGAAAAAAAAATAACTGGTACAGTTAGTCATTGCGGAAAATGAGTAAATTGTTATGTGTAGGACATGATCATAGCTAGGAATCATTCGTTGATGTGAATTCATTTTGATTACTCTTTTCAAATGATCCCTTGATGTTGAGCAAAATTTCAAGTGTTAGCTTATTGGGTTTGGAATAGAAAGACATTACAAACTATTAGAATACCACCATTCTGAGTCTTTTTTCCAACATTGGTGATGAGTTCCTGCTGAGACGTTAGCATTTTTGCTGAGGCCCATTTGTGGGAGGCCAGTGGGCTGCTCCCCAGGAAGTGAAATGTTTCTAGGTTAAACCAACCAACCAATATGTTAACACTATGACCTTGGCCTCTTTGGCAATATGAAAACCTTAGTTATTTAACTACCTTTGAAAACTCTGAATTAAACTAAGATTGAAGGCAGAGTATAACATCAAAAATATAACATTTTTGAAGTAACTGAAAAAGCTGTGTGGATTAAGCTTGCTTTTCCAAAAAAGCTAGTTTGCAGATGTCTTTTCCACTGTCCCTCTTATAGCATGTGTTTCATAACTATTTTGTGATGTTGTCTATTTCATGCCTGAGGCAAGATTATCCATTTCCACATACTTTCTTTCAGAATTTTTTTAAATGAAAACATTACCCACAAGTAACACAACTGAATATATCCGAATATGAAAAAAAGAAAATAAATAATTTAATAATAACTGTTATTTGGTGATGATTTTAAGACATATAACTATATATTTCTTACATTAACAATTTGGACTTAGCTCATAAATAAAAACAAAACATTCCTTTCCACTACGTTTCACATTTTTACTTGTTGGAATCTATTTTTAATTTTTAATTCGGTTTAAACTTTTTGAAAATTTATACATTTACGCACATGTGTGTATGTTTGTGTGAGTCCATGTGTGTATACACAGACACATACACACATATGACGTCTTTCCACCACAAATCACAGAACAATTCAAATTAAATGACTTAAGAGTAGAAAATTTTACATAATCTGAAATTTATTGGTAAAGTGTATTCAAGTCTTGTCATTTAATCAAGAACCCCAGTGTTTTCCTTTTTCTGCTCTACCAAAATAAAAATATATGAAAAGCGGCCGGGCGTGGTGGCTCACGCCTGTAATCCTAGCACTCTGGGAGGCCAACGTGGGTGGATTGTTTGAGGTCAGGAGTTTGAGACCAGCCTAAACTAGAGGGAGATCCTGTCTCTACTAAAAAAATATAAAGAAATTACCTGGACAACTAAAAATATATGTAGAAAAAAAATTAGCTAGGCATGGTGGCGCATGCTTGCAGTCCCAACTACTCGGGAGGCTGAGGCAGTAGGATCGCTTGAGCCCAGGAGTTTGAGGTTGCTGTAAGCTAGGCTGACACCATAGCACTCTAGCCCAGGCAACAGAGTGAGACTCTGTCTCAAAAAAAAAAAAAAATAAAAATAAAAATAAAATGTATGGAAAGCATTTGAGTTCAAGACACATCACTTTAACATAATGACTGTAGAAGACCAAAATATGCCTCCATAGGGGCAGAAATGTGTGTTACATTTCCTCACCCCTCATGAGGGTCATAGCCAACACACCTAGAACAAAACACAGGCTAATAAGATAAAAGCATAACAAATGTATCTAATCAAAATTTTATGTGACATAAGAGTTTTTAGAAATAAAGATCCAAAGACCCAAGGGAAACTTTCTATGTTCAGGTTCAATGAAGAATGGATATCCAGTTGGAAAAGTAACTGGACAAAATGATGTGATCTAACAGTGATATACTTAGTGGGGAATTCAAGAAGATCTGTCTGTTCAGATTCTTTATGGCCTCTCTGTGTAACATTCCTTCTTTTCTCCAGGTGTGTGGCAGGAACTCTCTAGAATGAGAGTCTTCAAGGGTGAAGGAGGAAGGGAAAGAATGACCTTTCTAGGTTTTATGGCTTACTTTGGAGAAAAGAGTCCTTGTTTTTGTGACACATTGGGGAAGATGAGTTCTAGTTTCTATGACTTGCTTCAGACGAGAAAAGGGATAGGAGAGAGGAGGGCAGGAAAAGGTCAGAGACCTTGCTTCTGGGGCCTTTCTAAGGTCCTTCAGTTCAAAGCAAGCCAGGTTTTGTTTTCCAAAATGAAGAAAAAGTATCAATATTCTGGAATGCGAGAAGAAGAATGAAACCATTTACTGAAGTATTTTTCCTTAAAAGCTAATTCATTTGGTTTCAATACTTCAGTGTGTTATGTTCTGAGCCCTGATATCTCTTTGGTATCCTGATTATTTTGAGCTAGTTATTTTGAGAAGCTGCAGACACAAGAATAGCTCTGCAAAGTTGTCGTTTTGTAATAGAAATTTATATCTAAAAAGGAAATCTCCATTCATGTCTACCTCTCTATACCAGGAAGAGAGGGATGACCAAATGGAGAAGGCATCATTATGTATTATTATGCATATTTAAATCTGAATAATAAATTTTTCCTTTGTTAAGGGTACTTTTCCTGGACACCTCATCTTGATGAGGCTTTTCCTCACACCATTTTTTCTGTCTTAGAGAATGATGGTATATAAATGTGAAGTTTAAAGGCTTTCTTTGAGATCTACTCTAGAAATTTACTCACTTCTCTAGGTTTTCTCCCAGGTATACATAAGTATACATGTTAATAAACTTCCAGGGTTTTTTCTCTTATTAACGGGTCTTCTGTTACAGGGATCCCTAGTTTAGAACTGTGAAGGATAGAGAGAAAATACGTTTCCTTTTCTACACAAAGCAACCTCTTCTTTAGCCTTTCCCTTTTGTTTTAGTAATTGGCATCAAGTACAGAGGTTAAACCAAATAAATTAATTATTAATTATATGATGTGCAGATGAGTATTTTTTTTTTCAAACATGAAGACAAATTATTTAATATCAAAATTCTAGAATGGTAGAACCATTATAAATTCAATGATACCATTTGTTCAAGTATTTTCCTTATAAAGTAACTCATTTGGTTTCATTAGTCAATCAACTAGTGAAATGGACAGTGACAAAGCAAATTATATGATTAAATTGAACTCATGCAAACAATAAAAATCAATAAAATGAGTAATTACTACAATTATTTTATGCCTAATACAAATTTTGGAAGTTAATATCTGTCAAAAGAAAAAATCATAACAAATTTACTTTAAAGATCTTAATTCGTTTTTATCTGTGATTCTAGAATTAGACAACACCTCATTGTGTAAAATAGAATGAGTATCCCGATGACCTGAGCAGGGGAGTTTGGCTTTATAAACAGAAAAGGGCTGTGGAAAACAGAAACATAGAACCGAAAGTGGATTAACCAATTTTAAAGTTACTTTACTTGTAAAGGTTAAAGTAGAGAGGACTCCCTTATCATGCTCACTGAAATAGGTCTGTTTAGAGATTTCGCTATTTTCACTCAATTTCTGATTTCTCTGAAAGTCAAATAAACAGCTTAGTTGTGGCTTGGTAGCATGAAACTTCAGCATGAGTAACTACATTTTGGTTTGGTCTGTTGGGTTTAGTGCATGAGCTCAGTTGAAACCAATGGCTTTCTGTAAATTTTATTTAACATATCCATGGGAAACCAAGTCTTTCATAATTTTCTTAAGCCATTTATTTTCTCTTTCATTCCTTGTGTAGCAAGGTATAATATAGGTGATCCACACAGGAAAATGTCCGCCTTCTTTTTCCATTAATCGTAATGTCTTTGTACACACAGAAGAAAATGTATTTTGTTTAACATTACCTATAAATCATTGGGACAACCTTGAATATGTGAATGATGTCCTGAAGACACAATGCCATGCATGATTAGTGTCAGAAAGCAGTGCTCTAAAGGTGAAAGGACACTTTTGGATATTTGAAAGTTCAATTTAGCAAATAGCATATAAAAATAATGAGCTCCTTTTATAATGAGTTATTTTTTCTTTTCAGCGGAAATTATTCACTTCAGTGACCTACATGATGCTGCTTCTAAAATATCTTAAGTAATTTAGTGGTTTATATTGATTGAGGGATGGTCAGAACAGTGTTCTCACAGGAATCTAGAGAGCATTTTCAGCCTTGGAGAGGCAAAAAAGGCTTTTAGTAAAGGAAAAACATTAAAAATCTTCAGAAATAATATGCTTTGATGTTCAACAGAATCAGGCTTTCCTACTTCCTCCTCTTATCTGTTTCCCAATAATATTCTTCATGCTCTTTAGTCACTTATAACAGATAAATCAACTCTTCTTCGGTAAAATATTAATTAAACTTGAGGAATGTTGCCTAAATCAATGGTTTTCCTCCCCATACACACATAAAAGACCAGAATATCTTCTTAATTTCCAGCATCACTTTTCTCTACTTATAGATATTTATCTATACTTTATATGTAATTTGGCTGCATGATTAAATTGCAAAGATCTGTTTGTCTATCTATCCATTTATTTATTCTTTTTCCACCTGTAGAGGAGGGAAAAAGGTCTTCCCTCTACATTCCTAAATTCTTTGGCTGGGCTATGAATGAAATTGACATAATACAGATTAACAGGAAAATAATCATTTTAATTAGATGCTCACACATAGGAGCCTCATAAAAATATGAAACTCAAAGAAGGGCCAGTTGATTGAAGCTTTTGTAAAATCTTGAACTACAGAAAGGAATGGGGGATTAGGATTTCTGGTGGAGAAAAATTATACGAGAGCAAAAGGAGGAAATGTATGGTTAATAAAGATTGCCTTGTTTTGCAGATAAAAGTCTCTCCAGTGATGAAAATTGTCTGGGAGTAGCTCTCTTTCTGATATAGATATCTTTTATTAATGAAAATTTCTTTCATAAATGTAAATTTCCTTTATAAAATGGCAGGTTATTAGAGTTACTCCTGTGTCTGCAGTTTCTTAATGTAACCTGCTCAAAATGTGCCAAATAAGTATATTTTGGCATATTCCGGTCTCCTACACTCATATTTTGAGTTGGTCTATCCTGATCCCAATTAGGGCTCAGAACACGATACCCTAACGTATCGCACTTTGGCATGCTGGCTATTTTGAACTGAAGGACATTGAAAGGACCTCAGAATCAAGATATCTCTGTCCTCCTCTAATTCTTCTGTCTTCCATTCCACTTTCTCTTCTAAAACTAGTCATAGAAGCCAAATTACTTCTTCTCTAAGTAGGTCATAGAAACTAGAACTCCTCTCCCTCGAAGCAAGGTATAAAACCTGTAAAGGTCATGCTCTCCTTTTCCTTTCTCCCTTAAAGACCCTCATTCTAGAGAGGTCCAACCCCGTTTCTGGAGAAAGAAATGCTACTCAGAAAGTCCAAGAAGAATCTGAACAGACAGGCCTTGTTGCGTTTCCTCCCCTCCCCCCAGTTTATCACCATTAGACCATAACTTTTGTCCAACCACATTTCTACATGTGCTGTACATTTTTCATTTAACCTAAGCATAAAAACAGACAATTTTCCCTGGGTCTTTGGGTCTTCATTTTTGAAGGCTGCCATGTCAAGTAAAACTTTGATTAAATAAATTTGTTATTCTTTTCTCTTGCTAGCCTAACACTTTTGTTGTTGTAAGTGTGTCAGCTATGACTCTTACGATGGATGAGGAAAGGTATCACATCTTTCCCCCTCTTCAGCCCCAATACTACCACTTATTTATTATAAGAACAATATTGACCATAGCCTGGGCCTTATTCAAATTGATGAATAAAATACAATATTTCAATGACAGTTTCTCATTATGAAACTGTATTATACAGATATTATAGCAAAAATTTCCCACAGCTATTTTAGCGATGAATGAAATTTTAGTAAGTTTATGACAAAAATGAAAGTATATGATATTCCCTTAAAATTCATATTTTAATCATTATTCATTACAATGTTGTTTTTTTTACCTTATTTTATTCAAAATAAGAATATGTTTCAATAAATTCAGGAAAAGTAGAAAGATAAAAATTTGTGTCTTGAACAGTATAACTTCATTTCAAAAGCATGTGAAGTTTCTATATGCTTATTTTTCAAAATTTTAAATTGTATCTTTTTCTATTGGCTCAAAGCAAAAATATAATCAATAAAAAATTATGTTGATGAAATATGATTCTGGATACATAATTACACTTAAATTTGGTCTTTTATACTAGCATTCCCCCTCGATCTGTCTGATTCTTTAGAGTCATGCTTCCAATGACCTTAATCTGCAAGGAAATCTTAGTTTTCTCTTCATCCCAAAAGTTTACTGCTAAGTGGGTAGAGTGGAGAAGCTGTCTTTAGTTACCAGATCTTGTGCTCCATGTTGTAATTTGTTCTTTTACTTAATTTCTAGAAGAAGATTCACAATATTGACAAATGATATTTTAGTTGAATACAAAAAGTTAATTTTCAACTTTTAAATGTACCAACTTTTCTAACTGTTGTAAACTTAATAGGACAAAGCAAATTCTAACTGTGAATACAAAATCAAAACTAGCTTGAATGCTGGATGAAAGTACTGCTGTCATTATGGCTTATGAGATTGAATAAAATCTTTCTAATCTAAATCAGATTTAGTATTTGATTTCATTATGCTAGTCCTATATGTAATAATATAATATTTTTACCTTTTGTGTAGATCTCAAAATTAAATGTTCATATAAACATAAAAAATTGTTGAGTAAAAGAACAAAAATCAAATGACATAAATATAAAACAAATAGCAAGATGGTAGTTTACACAGAACCTAATCTTTATTTAAATTAAATGTAAATGATCTAAAAAAATCTCATGAAAAAGATTTATCTTATGGTCATGCAATTTTTTTATTTAAATTACCTTCATTTGTGAATATATTAGTGAGAACTGGGGAAATTAAACTGACATTTAAAAACATAAATGGAATGAGATTTGCCTGAGAAAAAAGGAAAGCTAAAATGTAATTATAATTTAAGTGGCACCAACAAGATGAGCTTGAAATGATTTAATCCTTTCAAATTAGGAATTGCATTAGCGTGTTTGCCAATTATGTGTTTTACTATATTTATATCCTAGCTAATTTTAGAATTCATTAATTATAACCATTTATTCATTTATCCATTTACTCAACAAATCCTGGATATATTTTGAAAGAACAGCCAATAGGATTCCCTGATGAACTGGATGTGTAGTATGAGAGAAGGAAAATCAAAGATGTCTCCAAAGTTCTTGGTCTGAGCAAATGGAAGAATGAGTTTTCCATCACATGTTATGTGAGAGGCTGTGCATGCAGCAGGTCTGGGAGATAGGGAAGATCAAGATGTCAGTTTTGCACAGGTTGAGTGTTGATTTCTGTGATGGGTCTAAGCAGAGATTTCAAGTAGACAATGAGATATTCAAATTTGAAGTTATAGAAAAACTTCTGTAACATAAATATAAATTTTGAATCATACAGGTTATATATGATATGTAAAGCCAAATGACATTTGCAAAAAGTCCAAAATGTATTCTAAGAATGAAAAGGATTTGTTGACATCATCAGATTCACAAGCTCCTTGCTACTATTTTTTCTAGATAATATTTATGTCAGTTTCCATTCTTTATATATGCTTTTTAAATCTTAATTGAAACTTCTGTTTTTAAGCTTTCTTGACAGTGAGACATTATGATTATTTATATGTGATTAGAATTTCATCACTAAGCAGGGAACTTCCATCTAAATTTCCTTTAAAAATGACTCATTCTATGTTAAATTCAAACTAACACTTCAGTTCAATGTGTTCAACATAAATTGTGAAATTGATATAAAGTAATATGTATTTAATTATTTCTAGTATCCTATAGCACATTGCATCCATCCATCTATTTTTCTTATTTATACATACCTATACATATACATGTGTATACACCACATATATATATTTTTACATTCATGAACATGTAACCCTTTCACTCACACCCCTCCCTTCTATGTAGGTAACCAATCTCCTGATTTTTTTTCTTTAGTGTCTTGCTTTTCCTAGTGTCGCTTACACAAATAAATGTTTTCTTAAACACTATATTTAGTTTTGTTTGTTTTGAAATTTGTAGCAATGATACATAAATGGAAAACAGGTTAATAATCCTATTCTGTCCTTTGCTTTCCACATAATCTGTTTTATATTGCTTGGGTCAGCCCTAGCTCTTTTACTCTCTGTGTTAATAAGTGAAATTTGAGCATTAATCATTGAAATGCTGCAAGTTATGCTAACAGTTCACTGAAAAAAATCATTGCCATGTGGAGAGAAAATATCTCGTTTTTTTCTTTGGCTACAAGAAAAGTCGATTATTATTCAGCATCATGGTCATTATAATACTTAATACAAAGAAATCTTTCAAACTAAAATCAGTCATCTATAAACTTTAAGAAATTTCTAATTTTATCTGATTTCCTTAATAATAATGATAATAATACTTCTTCAATTGCTATTAATGTATCACTCAGAATTCCATTAAGAGATCCAGGAAGGTTTAAAGAAAATCTATCAAGGGAATAAAGCCTGTTGAGCTAGCAACAGTGGAAAGCTGGGACTACTACTTGGGGTCTCAAAGGAGAGACTGGGAGGAAGGAACTGGAGAGGGAACAATAGCTGTAGGATAGGCAGAAATCAGGACCCTTGGTGGTGGAGCCCATCACTACCAACCTGTGTCTTGACAGGAAAGGAGCCATGTTATTAAATATACCAATTTCACAGTCTCCCTGTCCAGTGCTTCTAAATTTTTGAATCTAATACATGTTGGGGAGTAATGTAGCCTGTTAGTGCAGTCTACATAGTCCAGTCTCCTGGAGGGAAGGGTAGCTGGTATATCTAGAGCAGAAAAGGGAGACTATCTGAGAAAATGGGTAATATTATTGATTCAAAGATATAAATATTTGTGAATTTACTATATTTAATTTACGACAATCTATTTTGCCAAATTCACAAGTTCCTTGGGTACATTTCTACATCTCAAGTTACCACAGACAGTGGTTTTAATAATTTTTCCATTCCTATACAATATAGGTTGCCGTTTTTCCTTAGTTTCTTTACCACTTTTCCAAATTCCATTAAGAATTTCCTTGCTGCTTTTCCAGACTTCATGCCCTAGACTTAACAGTAGTGTGACAATGTTTCAAGTTTTTGTTCCAGTACTATCTCACATCTAGGAAAAAGTTCAGGTATTTATTGGATTCTGTTGTAACAAAAAAACCTAAAACTTAAAAACTTAAAGATAATATTTGGGTTTGTAAATTTCTTGGCTTAAAATCTAATTATTTGATCTACCTCATGACTCTTACCTGTTCCTCTCCTCTGAACCAAGAGGAGACATTTCCAGAATGATTCAGTGATTATTACATATCACCCAGAAATCCCATACTTTGAGTAGATGGGGTTTGTGCTTTGTTCCTTTAAGAAGAGTTTGATTATGCTTAATTTAAGGAAAGAATGAACAAAGGAATGTTTGGGGAATAGAAGGGAACATCAGGAAAGAGATATTGTCACCAAGTATTCCAACTTTTCCCGTACATTTCCCAGCCCTCTCACAGGAAGGCAATTCCATGTAACTAAGTCTGGCCTCTGATCCCTGTGAGGAAGAACTGTATACTGCTGCCGCCTGTCAGGGCAGGTATTGAAGTTATCTTTTTCCCTGTTTTATAAAGGTTTCATGTTACTTGTAGTACAACTGTATATTTTCGAGTTGCCAGAAACCTGAGGATCTGTTTGTGCTGAACTCAGCCCCCATATTGATTCATCTGAAACAAGACGGATGAGAAAGAATTTTTATATTCAAAGTCACTGAGTACCTGGGGTTGTAAAATACCATAGTACAAACCTATCAAGCCTGTCAATACACTTTTACTAAAAATTTAAAATAAATTTTCAAAATTAAAAAAAATCATGTAGGCCCCTTTTCTTACTGCAGTGAAAGAAAACTGATAATTAACAGAAGCAAACAGCAAAAATTTTAAATGGCAGAAAATTTTATAAATTTTCTACCTGGTATTATAAAGAAAATAAAATTAAATATGCAAAATAATCTTGAATGGAAGAGTAAGTGGTGACTAGTGTCTGCTGCATTATAGTCATCAGAAAAGTAAAAGGATTTAGAAAGTTTATTGGAAAATAAATATAAAAGAAAACAGAACATTTAACAACAACAAAAAAAAACCTGGCAAGATATATAATCTGAAAATGCATGGAAGAATTTTATATGGGTATATATATATATACATATATAGATAGATAGAGATAGACATAGATATAGATATATGAAAACAATAATTTTTTATAAATACAATATTCAATTTTAATTGTAATCTGGAAAATGCTAATTGATAAAACCATATGATATTTTTGTTTATCTTATTAGCAAAAATTATAAAGATTTTTAATGTTGGTAAGAGAATGGGGATACTAATTCAATAATCTGTCACTGAGCCTACCATATCCTGGCACTTGGGATATAGCAATAAAGAACATTGAAAAAAATTCTTACCTTCAATAAGTTAATGTAATCATAATTACATTTTATAGTTTGTTAAAAGGAGAAAAGTGTTGAGAAATGAAATAATAAAAGAAAGCAGGTGAAGGAGTGACCAACACTAGAATAACAAATTCCATTTTGACTCATCCAAAGCAGTGTTCCCGATATTTAGCAACGGCTTTGGCCATTCAGAAGAGTTGTTGGGTGCCCATGGCACTGGAGCAATCTCTGAGGCCTTCTGCTAGACAAAGTGCTGATCTTTTAGTTGCTGGGTCAGGGGGCTCCTGAAGGAGGGTCTGAGTTGGTGGGGAGAAGTGGCAGAGCTCCAGCTAAATGCTATTTACTATACACATACAGAATCATTTCCTTATATTAAGATATAGTCTGATCATATCAGAGAATATTGGCTTAATAATAGCTTAGTTTTGAACTTTAAAAAGACTATCTTTACATGAGAAATAATGTAATATGGACAAACATAAACACATTATAAATTCATTTATATCCAGAAACTATATACATGCATATAAACATACATATTTACACTCACATACTATATCTACATACACTTAAACTTTATATACAGGCATATAAACGTGCATAATTGCCTATGAAGATATATATAAAACTGTTAACAACAATTGATTCTGGGAGACAAAAGGAAATGTGAAAGACAAGTTTAGTTTTTAACTAATTTATCATTACAAATCTTGTATTTTTATAAAGAAAATACAATCTTTTTTATTACTTGTATCATTGAAAATAAAAATCTTTGTTGCACACATTATAACATGCTGTCTCCTATCTTCAGGGGGAAAATATGTTAAGAGAATCTAACTTAAAATCAAATCAAATAAATAAATGTCTTCTTTATATTTTGTTACTAGAACTATTTATAATACTCGGAGAATACTCAAGGAAAGTAGAAACAACTGAACATAAATTTGCTGCAAAGTGGCTGCTTTTGCCACATGTCAACAGCACTTGAGTCTTGGTTGTTTTGTTTTCAATGCAGGCAGTAGTTCTGCAGCTCATCAAATACAATGAACATCTGGTCTTTCAAGTGTAGAGAATCCTGCAGAGATTACAGTGTGTTTTGCTGACAAATATTTTATGCAATATGTCTTAGATACTGTCTTTATTATGACATGACATATTTTTTCAGGGCACTTCTACATTTATTTCATTTTTTAAAATTCTATAACCATCATTAACCTTTATAAGCCCAGCATGTTATATGAAAATGGAAATCTGAGAAAGAAAATAGATTTGGCCTTATTAAAACATATTCTATTTTTGTGGTTGTGGTTACTATTGTCATTTCTTTGCTTTTGTTTGGGGAGATTTGCTCTGTGTGTGTATGTGTGTGTTTGAAATAAAACACATGAAATATTACATTTATGAATAATGTAATAGATTTCAAGTTGATCAATAACATGTACTGTGATAGTCTTCAAATCACCCAATGTGACTATGCTTTAAATTTCCTACATTCTTGTCTGTAAAATGAACTCAAATGTCAAGCAAGAAGGGAAAATCTCTTTAATACCATCTAGGACTTTATTGTTAAGGAAAACGAAGATGTTAGAAACATCTTTCATACCTGGAAAAAATGGAAGTTCTTAAAGATAGGGTGATTTGCCCATACTTACACAAGGAAACACAAAGACTACACTGTCTTTGGCAATGGAAAAGAATCTAGATCCGAACCTACGCGTCGATAATTTTCTTTTATAGAAAAAAATTAACCCTTAATTGTAAAAAATAATGTTATAATAAAAAATAAAAGGCAATAATTCTCATAAAATATTATCATCATAAATGCCATTAAGCAATTATTTATGATTGTTTCTCCCACATATAGAATTACGATTTAATGCCCCTGAAGTTAGTTGTGCTTGAATGAATAAAACATAGGTGAAAACATATTATTTGTGCACTTCCAGGTAAAGCATTGCACCCGGGCACTGTTTATCATGCGTACTTCTTCCCACTGCAGCAAATACACAAGACCATAGATAGAGCTTTTTGGCCTGGGCCCTTGAGTGAAAGGTAGGGAACCCCCAGCCAAACCATGATGGACATACACCATAAATGACATGTGAATGTTAGTTTTGTTACCCACTGCGGATGTGGGGTTGCTTTAGCTTCTCACAGCCTCTCCTCACCGATACACATAGGTGTGCTTGCTTCATATATCTGTCCTAGAAGATGAATGATTGAACATAAGATTTTAGGCATAGGTCTAATCAATTATGCAATAAAAGTGTACAAAGTCATAAGTCACTTTACAGAATCTTGGAGTTCTCCAATGTCCTGGCATCATTTGGACCTGTCTACTCTTGGTTTTGCAACCTCTCTCTAATGACACTTCTGTCCATTGCATTCTTGGGTTAGATTTAGATAATATCTTCCACTTTTACCTTTTCTAGTACATTTCATAAGATCTTTCTGGGCTTTGTAACTGGCATTTTTGTTAGTTTTGTTACCGAATGTCAAGCAAAAATGGTCCATTTGAAACCATCTAGGATTTTATTGATTAGGAAATTCAACATCTTATTTTTATTTTACAATGAGGAAATTGAAGTCTTATTAGACAGAATGTAAGCAATATAAGCTTTTTGGGGTTTTGCACGTGTAAAAATATTTTTATTTTACTCTCGCATTTGACTATTTTTGTCACATATAATTCTGGGATAAATGATAGTCAAAATTTTGAAGAGACAAGGGCCTTGCTGTTTTGTGAGTCGGTTGGCATCAAATATTATTAATGAAACATCTTATGCCAGTTTTATCCTTATGGACTTGGGAATAAGGTTTTTTAATTATCATTATTATTCTGGAAAGCTTTAACATTTGTTTCTTATTCTTTGTGCAATATGAGTACATTCCTAGATATAGGTGTCTTTAAAATGTTTTCCTATTTGGCATTTGGTGGACCATCTAAATGTGAAAACTAGTTCAAGTCAGGAATATTTCTCATCTATCATTTATTGCCCTAAATTCTGTGCTTTCTATTATATGTATGTTACAACTTTCAGCTTTTTGTTCTATGTTGCTAAACTTTTCTATTACATTTTATATATCTTTTACTTATTGCTGAATCTTCTGGGAGACTTCTTCAATTTTAAATTGCAGGTAACTTATATGTGCACTCGCTTTACCAGACATTCTGTTGAAATTTTACTTAGAGGAATTACGTTTTAATTATAATAACTTCTTATTCTCTGCCTGCTCTCCTTTCACAGAAATTCATAAATTTTTCTGTATGTAAGAAGCTCTTGATTCCTGCTATAATATTGGTTACATAGTATTACGGTTTTGTCCTCAGATCCATAGATCCAGTTTTTGACTGGAACAACTGTTTTCACTGTTCATAGCAAACATTTTATTTAATATTATATACAGTTATCAAATATGTGTCTTTTGCTCTGCTTTTATATTTGAAAGCAGCGCTATGGTAATTAACATATTTCCCTTGTAGTTGTGCTAGTCTATTTATTCCTCTGAATTAGAGAGCTGCCTCTGGGCTTCCTTTGAGCAGACATGGTTTATCATGAACAGACTAAAATAAGGATGGGGCCTAAGCTGAAATGCTTTAGGGTAACATTACGTTGTTAAATGGAAGGATGGGTAATGTAGAATTTTTCGTTTTCATCTGTGTCCCTTATAGAGATCTGTAGTGACACTTGGCTATATTCTGCTTTTCAACCATATGAGCTCCCTGTGCAAATATTTTGCTGTGTTTAGAAAGTAATTCTCACAGCTTGAAACAAATGCTGCTTTCTGTACGGCTGGGAAGGAGTGGTTCCAGGCCCAGTTTTGCCAGGTGGCCCATTATTTATTTAACTATGCTAGCAATTCTCAAACTTTTATGTCTTAGGACTCATTTCTACACTTTTATTTATGTGATTATCTCTTCTGATGTTTACTAAATTAATAGTTAAAACCACAAAAAAATTTTAAATCCAAAAATATACAAAAACCCATTCCATTGGCCATCGGAGTGATGATGCCATCTCATATATGTGATGTTTCCCACTGGAAAAAATCAGAGTGAAAATAGACAATGATAATACTAATATTTTATATCATCATGAAAATAATTTTGAACTCATGGACTGGCTTAAAGGATTTGGGGGTTCTTTAGGCATTCCTAAACCACAATTTGAGAACCTCTGAATTCTTTTATTCAGTGGCCTAACTGCTGAAAACGACCTGTAATATAATCTTTTCTTGCACATTTTCTTTGTTCCCTGAATCTAATAGAGTTCAGTCTGGAGCTTTATAAGTTACCAATGAGTGGTACCTAGAGACATATGTCATCTCTCTCTATCCTGCTTTCCTTTGTCTATGACCTAAAGTTTGATGGATACACTGCTCATTCCTACATATTGTATTTGTTGACTTTGAGTTTCAATTCTGTAGTGAAAATGACAGTTAACTCTGCAGCACTCTTTGTTTGGGTTTGACTTTTCACTTCTGTGTATGTACCCACAGTTTCATTCCACCTGCTTTATGTGTTTCTTTCTAGTCAATTTCCTTTTCTCAGCCCTAGCCCTGGCAACCACGGATCTTCCACCATTATTGCTTTGTGTTTTTTAGAATGTAAAAAATTTAATTATATGGTATGAAGTCATTTGTGTCTGCTTCTTTCACTTAGCATGACACCTTCGTGTTATTATATATGGGTAGTTCATTGTGATATTGTTTAGTAGTAGGATCCATTTTATGGCTGGTATATGGACAATTGGAT
Organism: Avahi laniger; assembly: GCA_963575035.1. Lineage (NCBI taxonomy): Eukaryota > Metazoa > Chordata > Mammalia > Primates > Indriidae > Avahi > Avahi laniger. The sequence continues at coordinate 26,338 of CAUYSK010113157.1, read as the reverse complement.
TGTTTATCAATTTCTGCTCTAATGAATAAAGCTGTAAAGAATATTTTGTACCAGTCTTGATTTGGACAGGTTTTCATTTAACTAATTTGCTTTTAATTATATTACTGGGTTATTATTTTGATCTTGAAGCAATTTGCCATCTGCTGCAAACAAGTCATTTTTTTCATTTTAATAAGGGATCAGAACATGAAAGAAACATATTAAACATGCCAATTTGAAAGAGAAAGTTTTCAGAAAAGGTCAGTTATGATGAAGTGGTTATACTTCAGGGCATATTGAAAAACTTCAAAAGTATTGAAAACATTTTATTATTATAGGAGGTCATAACACAAAACAGAACTTTTAAATAAATTGATTTTTTATAAGTACTTTTGACCCAAAATTGGTGCGAGACTGGAATAATCTAACCTTATAACTTTAAAAAAATTATAGGTGTTAGAGAATATTTTTAAAAGTTTACTACCTTGTATAGAATTATTACTATTTTGGGAAATATTGGACTTTATTCAGATTAATCAATTTTTTTAAAACTTATATTTTTTATTTTCATGACCTTTTTCATTTTCCAAAGCATTTTACTTTATTTTATTCATTCAATAAATATTTACTGAGCATTAATATTAGGTCTGCTGCAGTGTTCCCTGGTCATCAGTTCCTAGTGTCAAGAATGAGTACTGGTACCAGGTTGAGCCAATGACGGTGATCACAAATACAAAGCAATCCCACACACACAGCATTTATTGCAAAGCAAAAGTACGTCTCAGAGGGAGAGACAGGTTATTCTCTGCAAGTGGAAAAGACCTGAAGTCTTAGTTTAGACTATCTTTTATATGCTCACTAGTTTGTCCCACCTCTTTCCTGGGTGGAATTGGTTGCTATTTCCTGCCTTTGGGTGATTGACAGGTTGGGTTTTTATACAGGTTACATAACAGGTTGGGGTTATAGAACAGTTTCCTTTTTATGCATGCATCTTTCCAGAATCCTTCAAGAAAATCTACTGGAGGTCAAAACCATAATGCTAATTAGATGGTAATGAGCTCCAGGTGAGTTAAAGTCACTAGGAGCTCTCACTGCACATGTTCCGTCCAGGCAAAAGTCTCTAGCCGCAAATAACTAATATTGCAGTTTCTTTTCTGCATTTTGATTGGTTCCTGCTCTCCACCTGTAGCCACTTCCTCTACCTGTCTGGCCATCTGTTTGCCTTTCACTCAGACCTAACATTAACATGGATTAGGGACTATCTTAAATTTAAAAAAAGAGATGAGATGTAATTATACACAGAACGTTGTATAGCCAGCTCTTGATTCACCTTCAACTTTGTCCCTGAAACCACGGCTATCAGGCACAAAAGAGAAACAAGTTTCCAAGTGTCAATTCCTAATTCTAATTCTGCTTCCTAGACAGTTTTTGGAGTTCTCTACTCTCCATTCATAATTTTTCTCACCAGTAGAATTTCACACATGCAACTCTATTCTCTGAGTGAAACTTTCTACTTTTTCTTATAATTAGTTGACAAGAATCCCCATTAGTGCTGAGGCCTCTGGACTCTGATTGAAATTTTTAGTCATAACTGCTTCCCTAGTAGATAAATGCTTTAACAACTACTGAGTTACTAGAGACAACCTATCTATTAATTAAAATACCAGACAAACTTTCTTAAAATCTGGAAAGGTCCATTATTTTTGTACTCAATACACCAACCATGAATTTCTGAAAAATAAAAAGTTATTAGAAATTATGGACTTAGTTAATACATAAAAGCTTCTGCACAGCTAAGGAAATAATCAACAGAGCAAATAGAGAACCGATAGAAGGGAAGAAAATATTCACATACTATATCCAGTAAAGGGCTAATAACCAGAATCTACAAAGAACTGAAGCAAATCAGCAAGAAAAGAACAAACAACCCCCTTAAAAAGTGGGCAAAAATATGAACAGAAGCTTTTCAAAAGGAGAGAGACTAATGGCAAATAAACATACAAAAAAACGCTCAAAGTCATCAATCATCAGGGAAATGCAAATCAAAACTACATTGAGATATCACCTATCTTGATTTGTATGGAGACAATAAAGGAAAAATTTTGTAATGCACATTTTATACATAAAGTTACATTCAGCCACAATTTCCCATTTTCCCTATGTATAGCGACTTTTGGGACACCCTCTATATGCACACACATGCATATACACACATAAATTCAAACATATAAGTTTTAACTATTAATATTATCTCATGGAATTTGATTTAAACACTTGAGAAATTCTGCTGGTACACAGTGGAAAGTCAGCCCATAGTTCTGGTCTTCCACCATAGTATTTCACTGCCTCAAAATGCATCTATCATTTTAAAAAACTTTTTCAGGTCAGGAATATTAAATATACCGCTTCATTTAATTATCCCTCAAAAATGCTGGAAAGTAATTTTCATTATTCTTATTTTAAAGACTCAGAGGGTTTAAATATGTTGACTAACATATAGTTATCACCACAGAGTAAGTGATAGAATATAGATTCAAAAGCAAATCTGGCTGCAAATCCTCTTTCTTCATATTCACTACATCCTAGTCATTGGCAAAGTTTCTGGACTCAGAGGTCTTTATTGTTCCTCATCTTCCTCAGGCAGAAAGCAGAAGATATGCAAAAATATTTCCTTTTGTGTAATTTCTTGGTTTTGAAAGAAAATAAGGTACTAGCTTTCTTCCTTCCTTCTTTCCTTCCTTCCCTCCTTCTCTCTCTCCTTCTCTTTCTCCCTCCTTCTTTCCTTGCTTCCTCTGTTTCTCCTTCCATCCCTTCCTCCCTTCCCTTTTTCACCCTTTCTTTCTTAGGCTTAAACTACCCTGTTTGATTCTACTTTATTAAATGTTTATAATTAAGTACATAACATGTGCACAAAACTTATTGTCCATTTTCAGCTTGAGCTTAGGTAGTATGACTTATGCCTTGACATTTTTGCTAGCACAATTATAATGGTGATAAGAAAGTATTCAAACAGAATCCAAAAAAAAAAAATTCTGGGAAATATTGCTCCAGGTTGGTTACACATGCTTAAAAACTTTCAAGACCAATTTATTCTTGTTGTCCTCCGATTCGCAAAAAGAAATCAGTTTTTTTTTTCTATTCAAATGTCTCAAATCATTTAGGGAGAAATAGCAACTGTTTATATAGAGAATGGAGTCAATTCCTCTGGACATTTTCCAGAACCTGTGTAGAGTTGCAGAGTGAGAAGCAATCAGGTAGGAGTGTGTGTGTCTCAATGTATTTATGTCTGTGTGTGTATATAATATATTACACAAATAATACATATATATACTTACATAAAATTTTATGACTATATAATGCTCCTCCTATCAAGTGTCTGTAGGATATGACTGGGATTTTTTTTTCCCACAGCCACAGGCTCTGTTTTTGTCAAGCAGAGACAAGAATGGCGGCGGGGTGGGGCGGGGAATGTAAAGTAGGCATTTTTTTTTTCTTATTCTCTCTTTTGAGAATTTAAAAAAGTACAGCAAACAATAATGGCATCTATAGCTCTGTGTTGTATATGGAACACAGTAGGCATGCAGCAAATAATTTCAAACTGATGCTACAAAAAATTGATATTAATTTTTGCAAACTGACTCACTTTGGCAGTAACAACATTCAAATGTCACCTAAATGGCTGTTTTTTCCTGTATGTTTCAACTTAGACCTAGACCACGGAATGCTGTATGTGCAGGTTCCTGTTCTGCACAAAAATACTCAATGAAAGTGTGTTCTTCATGTTGGTGACAGCCAAGCCAAAAACAAAAATGGTGATGGCATGGTAGCCTTTCCTTTTCCTCCTGTATTATAAGTTCAAAATGGACTCCTTAGTTTATTAGACTAATTGACATAATAAATACAGTTAAAAATCTCATTGGTGTTATCTTCCAAAAATTGAAACTTGATAATTTATGCTGAATTAATAAAGAATAGCTCAACTTAGAAGTCAGCATCTCTAATTATTATTACATCATTAGTCACATTAAGTATTTATTTTTTATATTTGTTTTCATGAGGAAGAGTCAGTAACTAATCTGAATGATTTAAGTAAAAAATTTCAAAAATTCAAAATACAGTTAAGCTAGTGAATTTTATCCTTGTATTCTTTAGGAGCATGACCTTTTTTTTATTATATGTATGAGAAATAGCAGTGCCTTAAAAAGAAGCATTATTTAGGGAAGAATTAGTCATTTGGAGCATAGAAAACAGACACAAGTTATAAAAGTGATGGCTTCTAATATTCATAGCATGTAATACATAAATATTCACAACATATGGTAGCAAAAAGGAACAATAAAATGTCCAAACCGAGGAAAGACAATACTGTTGCTAGTCCTAGGATTTAGTCTCAAAAACAATAAAATATACAATAAGTGAAAGAATGTTTTATTCATGAAAGTAAAATGAATAGCACCATAGGAAATAAGTTATTTGATGTAGTAAACCTCAAAGGAGCAAGAATTACAATTGATATGTTTCCCAAGGAGTGTGAAGCTCAGATAAATGATGTGAGTCTAAAATTGGCGAAGTGAATACTTAATATTAATAGAAGTCTCTACTCTGTATCCAGACCTCGAAGTGATATATATCTTCCACACCATGCCGCCTTAGTATGACTATTTCATTTATTAGAAACTAACACTAACTATCTTTATAAAGCCTGGTTTGTTTATAGCAGGAATACAAAATGCATGATACTGTGAAACAAAAAAAGTAGAAGTGAAAGCAACTTTGAGATTTACTGCATGAGAAAAAATAGTAACAGTTTTATTCAAGCATTATATTTTGAAAAACAAAGTCTTTAATATTAGAATCTAGACAAGTGTGATTGGTTTTATACTCAAACCATTAACCCTTCCACAAATATTACTTTTGCTAGAAGTTGGTTGTTTTCTATGTGACAAGTACATTTCTAACCTCTTTATGTATATTATTTAATATAAATTTCATAAGCATCAATCGTGTAATTATTGTCATTCCATTTCACAAAACAGAGAAATGAGGCATGTGAAAATAAACAACTTGTTTTTTGTGGCTGACTAGAGCTCCATGCTATACATATACCACATTTTATTAAACCGCTCACGTATTGATGGGCATTTGGTTTGTTTCCACATCTTTGCAATCGTGATCTAGCACCTCTTGTATTATCCTGGATAGAGCTGGAGCCCATCCTACTAAGTGAAGTATCCCAAGAATGGAAAAATAAGCACCACATGTAGTCGCCATCAAATTGGTATTACCTGATCAACACTTAAGTGCACACATAGTAATAACATTCATCAGGTGTCGGGCAGGTGGGAGGGAGTGGAGGGGATGGGTATATTCACACCTAATGGGTGCAGTGTGCACTGTCTGGGGGACGGACACGCTTGAATCTCTGACTAGGGTGGGGCAAAGGCAATATATGTAACCTAAACATTTGTACCTCTGTAATGTGCCGAAATAAAAAAAAATAAATAAATAAAACATTTGTCCAAGTTGACAAAGTGGCAAATCCAAATGTTGTGTCCGAAGACAGAGTTTTTAAAGAAAAAGCAATTCAGCCTTCAAGTAAAATTTAAAACATGAAAAGTTTGTTTATAGTTTGTATTTATTGTTTATTGCTGCAGTAGTAATTGCATTAAAATATAGTTAAAGTGACTAGGCATTTTAGGCAGATTTTTTTTTTAGCCTAAGTAGAAAAGGCAGATTTTTTTTCACAATATGGGCAGACCAGAAATTTGAGGACCACTTAGTTTAGCAGTTCTGGCTCATGGTCTCTCATGAGATTTCAGTTAAAATGTTAGCCAGGGCTACAGGTATCTGAAGATTTGATGAGGGCTGGAGGATTTAATTCCAAAGTGGCTTCTTCACAAGTCCTGCTTGTTGGTAGCAGGAGGCCTCTGTCTTTGACCAGGACTACTTAAGTATTCTCATGACATAGAGATGACTCCTCTAAGGCTAAAGATCCAAGAGACAAAAGCCAAAGTCAAAATGTCTTTATGATCTAGCCTCAGAAATTACATAACATCTCCATAACATCCTAATGATAATACATATCTATTCTATTCAACGTGCAAGGAGATCACAGGAGGTCATAAGTAATAGGAGGTGGGAATTACTGGGGGCATCTTAGAGACTGGCTTCCACAAAGCTTATATCAAACAAGAATACTTTTTCTGGCATTAAATAAATATGTATTGCATTGCTAGTGTTGTGTACATTACTTCACATACAGTAGTTGCTTAATAAATATTGAATGAATAGCATAAAAAAAAGTTGGCAATGAAATGCAACATCAAAACTTAGAGGGTCATTTTATGCCACCTGAGCCAACTGAATCAGTAAGATTCAACAGGGTATGCCATATGTCGAATATGGAATATGGTTGAATATGTTCCCTGATAGCAAGAAAGACTTCTACTCTCCATTATATATCTCAGTTCCTTCCGATTCAAGTTGACTATGCTAGTCCTCCATGAAGACTTCAGTCTCGTCTTTCTGGCAGCGGTCTGGGCTTATATAAAATTTCACTTTGAGGTGGTGGTTGGAGCAGAAGAGTATGGCATGAGACTGGTAAAAATACTGAAGTTAATTGACTCAGTTAGCTGAATGCTCTGAACAATAGTGCAAATTCAAACAACATGAAGCCTCTCATCTATTTTTACAAAGAAAAAAACCAGAAAGGACTGTTGTATTGATGAGAGTTCTTTTGGAATAAACATGTAATATTAGAGAGAACATGCTTTGTCATTAAACAAATCTATGACCTAGAAAATTCATTCTTTTTATTCATCACTGATTTGAGTAACTGAAAATAGAGTTAATCGTCATTTCATGGTTATCTGAGAAAAGGAACAAGTATAAAAACAGTCCCTCCTGCCACATAGCCTTCTTCTATGTACTCTGGACATACCTTTATTAAAGCAATATCATATTATTTAGTTACTGTTTATTCATTTATGTCTGAGATCAGTGTAGTCTTAATATCTTATCCACAGTGCCAAACGCAGTGCCCAATACTTTACTGAAACTACATATTTTTTTTTGAGACCAAATGGCTTAGCAAACATGCACATCTTGTCAAATAATATTCATCTTCCTATTTATCTTTCATGATTTTCTTCATTTGTGTGGATTCATGTGGCATCATTTTCTTATTTTAGTACAGTTTTGATATCACCCTCCTCTTGTGTTATTTTCAAATATATTTCCATAGGTTATAAACTTAATAATACAATTATAGATGTATTATTTCATATCATTATTTTTAAATACTTTAAGAGAAAAAAGGAGAAGAGATATAGATTTCTGCTCTCTTACTATTTCCTTTACTAGCATTCTTTATTATCATATGTGCATTTGAATAGCAAGAGTGGGCTAGTGTTCAGTACAAAGAACTTCTTTTTTTTAATTTTTAATTTTTTTATTTCAGTATATTGGCAAAAACATACACTGGGGAAAAGAATCTTAATTCAATAAATGGTGCTGGGAAAATTGGATAGCCACATGTAGATACTGAAACAGGATCTGCACCTATCACCTCTCACAAAAATCAATTCACAGTAGATAATAAATTTAAACCTAAGGCATGAAACTATAAGAATTCTAGAAGAAAATGTTGGAAAAACTCTTATAGACATTGGCCTAGGGAAAGAATTTATGAAGAAGATCCCAAAGGTAATCACAGCAACAGCAAAAATAAATAAATGGGACCTAATCAAATTAAAAAGCTTCTACATAAGCTACAAGTAGAACTACCATTTGACCCAGCAATTTCATTACTGGGCATCTACCCAAAGGAACAAAAATATCTTTTTAAGCACCAACACATATCTTTTGAACTCCAGCAAAGGTTAACTCTACTGGCCAGGTATGGTGGTTCAAGTTTGTAATTCCAGCATTTAGGAGGCCCAGGAGAGAGGATCACTTGAAGCCAGGAGTTCAAGACAAGCCTGGACAATGCAGCAAAAACTCATCTCTATAAAATTTTTTTAAAAAAATTACCTGGGCATGGTAGTACATTCCTGCAGTCCCAGTTACTCCAGTGACTAAGGAGGTAGGATCACTGAGCCCACGAGTTTCAGGTTACAGTGAGCAGTGATCACATCACTGCACTCCAGCCTGGGTAACAAAATGAAACCTGTGTCTAAAAAAATATATATATATATATATATATTAATTCTACTTTATTTTTTACTATACTATATTAGAAATAATTATTTCATTACCAAAAAGATATTGGACATAGAGTTTTCTTTGAATAAAAAAAGAGAATGGGTACATCAAATGCCTTGCCCCTAATAAAGCATTTATAGATGATCTTCCAGATTTTATTGGAACAAGGTTTGAATAATTATTGAAACACACACATCTTAAAAACAGTACATTTTGAAACCAATTATGCCAAAATTAGAGGCTGTGTTTTCATGCAGTCTAATTTCGAAGAATTTCAGACAGCAGTTTTACTGATGTTTTGTCATGAAACAGCAGCATGGGTCTTTATCTTTCTAACCTGCTCTATTGTTATCCTTACTCTCTAAGAGTGTTATCAATGAAGGTAATTTTTATGACAGCCCACTATTTTATGGTACCACTTTTCTGTAATAGTTAGGATGTAGGCTAAGATGGTTGCATCAGTAAGTTTTGCTGCATAACACACTACTCCAAAACTCAGCAGCTTAAAAAGCTGTCACTGGTCACAGTCCTTCCAACCTGAGCTGGCTCTGCCCATCTCAGTTTGAGTGTATTATTTTGGAAATCTGATGGTGGTTAGATGATCTAGGTTAACCTTATCCACGCACTGTAGATTAGCCTATATTGGTCACAGCATCTCACTTTCCTTTATGTGTCCACTTATCCTCCAGCAAGTTTGCCAGAGACTTAGACTTGGTGACATCGGTGGCCTCTGGTTTCAATTATATAAAAAGAGGTCAAATCTCCTTGATGAATAGCTTTATTGAGTCTCTGCTTGGAGTGTGCTTGATATTATCTTATTGGCTAAACAAAATACATGACCAGGCCGGGTGTGGTGGCTCACGCCTGTCATCCTAGCACTCTGGGAGGCCAAGGCGGGTGGATTGTTTGAGCTCAGGAGTTCGAGACCAGCCTGAGCAAGAGACCTCGTCTCTACTAAAAAAAAAAAAATAGAAAGAAATTAATCAGACAGCTAAAAATATATAGAAAAAATTAGCTGGGCATGGTGGTGCATGCCTGCAGTCCCAGCTACTCGGGGGGCTGAGGCAGAAGGATCACTTGAGCCCAGGAGTTTGAGGTTGCTGTGAGCTAGGCTGACGCCAAGACACTGTAACCTGGGCCAAAAGAGTGAGACTCTGTCTCCAAAAGAAAAAAAAAAAAATACACGACCAAATCCAGATTTCAGGAATGGAGACATAGAATCTGTTTCTTTAGGGGAGAAGATAACAAAGTCACATGACATAGAAGAGGATATATTATATGTGAAGACTATGGAAACATTTTGCAGTCTTCTAGAGTCCACTTGTTGGCCACAGATTATTTATATTACTCTCACGTTCAATTTATGTTAAGCCCAATTCTAGATATATCAAAAAAAAAATAAAAATTATGGCAACAAGCTTGAAGTTCAGGATCTCATGATTTAAATCAAGACCAAGTTCAGTGGAAGCTTCTTGAGGTGTGGCTCCTCTTGATCCCTAGACCTATGAATTAAAAAGAAAAGTCATGTGGCTTCTACAACGCAAAATACAATGAAAGGGAAAGAGAAGGCTCAATGGCGACTTCTGTTCAGAAAAGGTAAAGGAAGGATCAGGTGGTCACTGATCTAAAAACATTCTGAGATCCATTGGAGAAATATTTGAAGATCCCCAATCTGGGAACAGAGAATATTCCTTAATTAGGGTCTGCTTCTGCTCACAAGTAGTGGCTCCCAGGCCATTGTTCTCCTTGAATACTGTCTTCACTTTGTGTTTTTGGCACCACCCTCTAAGATATCCTTTCTTTTATATAAGAAATGGCCTGAGTTTGTAACCAAGTAGGATTTTCTGTCTACCTCATTCTCATTGCATGTTGAGGGGTCCAAAGCTATTTTTAAAAAATTTCCTAACTTGATATCAAAACGTTGTGGGTTTCCTATGAATTTCACTGGAGTTTACTTCATTGGACACACTCATAGTCTGCCTTTTTGAGATGTCCTTTTTGTTATGTTGGTGGAATATGAAAATGTTAGAACACACAGTCCTTAGGATTCTTAGAAATCCTATAATTTAAAAGAGCAAGGATTATAAGACATACCTTTTAGCATTTAAAAAGGCCTTAAAGTAGCTGAAAAACACAATGATCTTAAGGTTCAACTTAAGGTTCAACATGCTACATACTTTCCTCTGATCTTAATATTTCACTGGTGGCCATTTTTTATTTTGATAAATATTAATAATAATCCTTTGCTGGAAGAACTTGGGTTAAGAAAATCCATTTGTTCTGGAGTTTGTTTGTTTGTTTGTTTTAGAGTGTGTGTGTGCACGGGTATGTTTATATTAATGGGAATATTCTGACTGCTTTATATTTTCTCTAAATTGTTAGGTTATTTCCTTCTTTTGTTTATTTACCTCCTTTATTTGATCATACTCAGCTTTAAAAAAGCTATTTTTACATTTTGTGTTGAAGACTTTACAACCAGATATACAAAATTCATTAAATACTTGGCTAGTTTGCCTGTTGCATGGCATGTGAAAATATTGCAAAACTTTTTGCTGTTACACAACAAAGGTCCATTTTTCTCCAGTGTCCAATAATGTCTATCTTTCTGCCATTGAAGTTCTCATGGGCAGTCTTCTAAGGCCCCTTTTAGCTTTCATTCAAGTCCTTTTAAGTCCTTTCAGATTACAACCATTAACTAGTTTCAAAACCAAGGCCATATGTTTTGGCTTTTGTTGTGGTGGCCCATTACTCTCAATTTCCAAATTTTGTTCTGGCTATCTATTGCTGCCTAACAAATGACCTCAAAAGTTAATGGTTTAAACAACGAAAGTATAATTATACTTCATATTTCTGGACTCAGACATTCAGACAAGACTTGGCTAGTGGATATCTCTGCTCCAAGTAACAATGATGTTTTCAAATGATGCTTTCACCTGGTGGTACCAGTTGACAGATTTTTAATCTGGTGGCTTAATGGTTAGAAGAAACGAACCATTTGTCCACCTCCATCTCTATGTATCCTCAGGTCTCTCACATCATCATCAGTGGTATGATTAGGTTTAATACATGGAAGCTCAGTGTTCCTCAAGAGTGCCAAAAAGCTAAAGACATTAGACCCAGTACTGGCATACTGTTATGTTCTCCATACTCTACTGACTCAAGAAGTTACAGGCTGATTCGGATTCAATTGGCCAAAAGGGCAAAGTGTTAAAGTTTCTGCAGCCAGCATTAATCTGTCAACATATGCAATGAGGTTAGTTTATATGCAGTATTTGAAATTCTGTGATTCAATAGCCTTTGTTTAGACCTCCTGCCCGCTTATTCTCTTGGCATATATGTCCCTACAAGCAAAGTGGGAGAAAACACATTCCTTTTTATTTGAAGGAAGGTAAAACAAAATTATACAGCGTTGTTAACCTGATTCCACAAATTATGCCCCAGGGAAAGAAACTATAGCTTTGTTGTCTACAAAATTTAAAGGTAGGTTGTGGGAGAAAGTTCTCTGTTCTAAATCTATAATTATAATGATAACAGTAACTAGTCACCAATGCTTAGTGAGCCTTACCAGGTTGTAGGTCCAGAACTTTTCATTGAATAATTCTATCTTGTTTAACTCCAAAACCAGAGTGGGTAGTATTTGGAACTTTATACAATAGGAGCTAAGGCAATAGTCAATTACTTTAATTATTTTTTATTTTCCTTGATTTTCTTCTTGAGATCAAAATGATTGCAGTGAGGACCATGCCAAAAAGACAAGGAATTGCTGGGACACTCTGACATTTAGAGACAGGAGCAAGCAAAGGAGACTAAGAAGTGGCATGTCTGATTAAAAGAGTAGCTGGATACTTTAGTGCAATGGCAAACAAGCAAGAAAACATTATTGCAATAAGACTGACAATATCCTGAAATGAAAATAAATAAATAAATAAAACATGTCAATTTGCATTAAAATGTTAAACCATTAAAAAAAAAAGAAAATGGTCAATTACATAATATTTCAGGACAATGTAGTAAAAGTTGAAGTTACTTGTGGATTTTTAAACATTGGAATTTGTTAGTCACCTTTACAAAACAGTTTAAATATGTTTCAGGACAGGAAGCCAACTTGGAACAGTTTGAAGAGTAAGTGGAAATGGGAGCAGAGAATCAGAAAGCATAGTATTTAATCAAGGATTTTACTAAAGACAAGTAGAGTGAGGAGCATGAGGGTCAGATGATTTTATTTTTTTTACTTTTTTTAAAGAAAGATTTTTATAAAACTACCATGCAACAGAAAGAAATCCAGAATGATGATGTATTGCTGGGGAGGAGGGAGGGAATTTTTTTAAAAGCTATTAGTTGCCACGCTTTTTATAGGAAAATGTCTTCTATAGAAAGTTCAATTCTGAAAAATGGAAGGATGTGTGCCCCTCAGGCCTACTCTCCTGCATGACCCTATCAACCACGGCCCAAGTTCATTCTCTTCATTATTCCCTGTTTTCTTGGCATCAGAGTTTTCAACCTTTTCATCAGAACTGGTTTCATTGCAACTGACAGTAAAAAATACATTTCATATCATGGCTAGGTGCACACATACACAAGTACAACTGAAAATATATATTGAATATTACAAAACAATGTATATCCTTGTCTATTTAATGAATTTTGATATTTTAATTTTAACCCAGGAGTACTAAAAGAGGAATATGTGACCCTATCTGGGAGTTGGCAAGATTAATCTGCTTTCATAATAATGGTATTAGGTAATAATATTTCATAATAATAATAGACAAAATCATTATTTGCCTTTTTCACTCTCATTCTCTCATGAGGATACAATGAAGTTTTTGTTTTTGTTTTCCAGAAGCTACATGTTCTGTAATGATATTGGTGCTCTTGTGAAGAATGGAGAGTATAATTGTGTATTGGTTTTCTAGAAATGTTTAAGTTAGTAGACATAGGGTGTAAATACGTACATGTCCCAATATTAAATCTATTTCTAGGGTACTTATATTGTGTTCTTACTAGCTATCTTTAAGTTGTATCTGTTATAATCTCTGTATTCTCACTTTTGTTTAATAAATCTTATAAGTTATTAGTTTATTATAAAAATTTGTTGTGTAATTTTCTAATATTTAAGAATGAGTTATGGATTTAAAAGGAGCAGCTAGAGGACTTGCTTTTTTAGTTTACAGGTCTGTTATTAATATTTATGTCTAAAGATGTTGAAAAAATGTGAAACAGATTTTTGACCCATGAAAGAGAGAACTCCACTCCAAAGAAAATGAAAAAATAGTATAAGTAGTGAACACAGATAAACAAATGCTATCATCATTGGCTTTATAGATGTTAACAATTTCAATTTTTGTGTCTTATGCAACAAAAAGATTGCAAATAAGCTTATGCAGCCATTTCAGTTGTAGTATCATTTTGAAACCAATTGCTTAGCTTTTAGAGAAAACTGAATTAAATACTTTAAATGTAGACTTGGTGAGCTACTTAGGAATACTAATTTTTATTTTATAATTTTTCAAGCTAGAAATGAAAAAGCCACTGAATCATCTTAACTGGATAAGCCCTCATATTGTATTTCCTTGGTTGGATAAATGCACTAAATAACTAGATGATTATTAAATCTTTACACAGTTGATTGCTGAATGCCTGCTTGATGAGAACTCAGTAACAGAAAACACAAAACTGCTCTTTTCCAACAATAAGGTAAATTGTCAAATTAAATATTTAGTGGTATGCGTAAAGTTTGATACTATAACTTATCTGCGAAATTGTACTTATGCCTTACAAGTGGCTGAATTTATAAATAATAGATGGACTTGTGTTTTTTTTTGTTATTGGTATCAGTGCCACCTAATCATTAGAGAAAATTTTTTATGGAAATACTCAGAAATGAACACAAATTGTGACAAAATATTCAGAGTTGAATAATCAATTTAAATCTCAGAGAGTAAAAGGATCAATTGTATTGTGATTTGCACAGATGGTTATTACCTCCGTTGCCTCTGCATAAATCAAGACAGTGGCATTGTTCTATTCAAACAGTCATGTTATTTTTCATCCCACATACTCACAGGAGCAAAAAAGTTTTACTGGAGATTGTCCTTTCAGGAATCATTAAAATGTACTAATTTTATGAAAGCTTGATCTTAACATCACTTTTTAAAATATTGCATACAGTTATAATGAAACCAAAAATATGTATAAAGCCTTTCTAATGTATATCGACATAAGATGGTTGTCTAAAAGGACATTTGCAATTATTTTGCGTTGAGAGTTTAAGTAACCTCTTTTTTTCATAGAACAGTATTTTTACTGGAACGAACAACTGACAGACAAATTGTAAATATTCAGACTTGGTTATGTGACAAATATTTTCTTGAGCATGAATGAAATAAGCCAGTCACTTCAAAGAAAACAACTAACAGTATTTGTTGCCAATAATAAAACTTGCACTTTCAAGCAAAAAATAACATTTTGGAAAACTTGTATCTCTTGCCATGAGCTCAACAGCTTCTCAATACTCGAAGGTTTTTCTGGTAAGACTAATGGTGACATTAACAAATGTGCCTATTTTAATGATGTATAAAATGCATTAATATTTGAAGGAATCCCATGATAGAATTTGGAAGAGTTATCCAACTCAAATTATTTTTGTTAGATAATGAAAAATAACTTTTATATACTACCTTCTATGTCTGAAATATTTCTGAAATAAAAAGGGAATTTGAGATAGCTAAGAAACTAAGTAGAGACAAAACATCATGTAGTTAGAATATGTGAGGCAACTACAAAATTTCAATATATAAAAAAGCATAAAGGATTAAAAGAGTATAAAATGGAGTCTATTGTACTCAATTTCAGTATTCTGAATTACGTAAAATAAGGTTTTGTCACTTTAACTTTGCTAGAAAACTCCAAATTACTATTTTTGGAATCCCTTATTACTTAATAATTATACAATTGGATCATAGCACTGAATACACTTTCAAGACTTACTCAGATTTGATGGCTTTTTGCTTCAACCAACCAAGAATCACAGAAGAAAAGAATTAGATTTTACATCTTTTTTGGGGGGGAACTTGTATTGCTGATTATTTTTTAAAGCAAACACATGAAAGTTGCATGAAGCACTATTCATATTTTCTAGGAGTCTCAATATCACAGGTATGGCAAGTATTAGGGAAGAATTAGATATTTTCCTGAGTGCAAGAGGATTTGATACGACATTGTCGAGTGTATGTTCTCTCAGTGCTCACAAGGGATCATCATTAAAACCACAAAAGATGTGTTGGTGACTTGCAGCTTGGATATATCATGGGAGACTTTAAGGTGCTCTGCCTGTGAATTTCAAAATAATGGTCCATACAAATAAACAAAATGTAGGATTTATTAAGGTTGGTTACCTTTCTTGGTAGAACATTGAGATCTCTATTTTGAATTGTGTAAAATTTGGCATACCCTGGTTATACAATGGCAATTATTATCATCTGTTGTAGCTAGAAATCTGTGAACATACTGAATACCCAGGGGTAAGAGACACAGTGGAGTAAGAGACACAGGTTTCTTCCTCCTTTTTTATTTAAATATGACTTGCATATTAGAGGATAGGGAATTATCAAATTCAAAATGGCCTCAAAAGGACTTCCAGACAGAAGCAATTTATTAATGTTAATGTTAACTAACATATACATAAGCAACTTCAAATACTGTCAATATCTTATTACCGTAAATCATTCCTAAGGCATTGATGCGTCTCAGAAATATTTAAACTTAATATGTTAACTTATATAGATAGTTAGGGATTAACATATGAATATTTAGTGCAGCTTTTATTTGTATTTATTGTTTTAAGGAACATAATCCTTTATGTCAATCTCAACTTCCCACTTCTCCTTCCCATTCTTACATCTTCATTGTCACCACATGCACACACTATTGAATAAAACTGATGTGGTATGTGTTTTTCTCCAAATTGAGAAAATGTAAAAACAGTATTATTAAGACATTTCACGTTATCTGTCCTAATTCTTGTGCTATTTTTGGTTTCTCCACTGAACGGATGTTTAATATGTGTAAATTATCTATTTCTTTAATCTGCAGTTTTATTATAATAACAGTGGAATTAGTAGATATTATAAATTAAAATATTGCTATATATTAGATATTAAACACATAAATATCCATAAATACTGTATGCTATTGCTTTTCAGTATGTGCTTCCTTCTGTGCCAATGCATAAGCTTAATAAGTAAATCAACAGAGAAAGGAATTAAAAGACTATGGCAGGATTAGTGTCAGAGACATCAGTATGAACTTATGTTTACTCTAATATATATTCAGATGATTAGATACTGAAACAATTTTAAATATATGCATATGCACAGGTTGATAAGCATTTTTGTATTACTTTGCTCTGTCCACAGAGAAGGGCCGGACTATGACACGTCAGGATCTGTAAACTAACCCACCATCAAGATAGTGGTTTCTAAATATCATTACCCAAGAAAAGAGACAAGGGTTCCTTGGGGAAATGATTGATTTTAGCCCAAGGAAAGGGAAAACGCAAGATAAGCCTGAAGCACCTTGTAGTACCACAAAAATGTGCTAAAAACACGCAAGGATGGGGACATGTAAAAGAACACAGCAGCCAGTCTGAAAGAGCTCCCCAAGGGCCGCAAGTGGATAAATTCAGTTACAAAATAAATGATGTAGTATTGTTTTATAACCCAAAGCGTACAATAAATATCCCTGAGTTCATACAGATATAAATACAAGACTGAATAAATACATTGGAGAAGAGGAACAAATTTCTTTACAAATTACTGTCAAAGTATCTTCATTGCCAGAATTCCTTCATCTATATCATCCAAATATCATGACATATGGTGAAAAAGTAATTCATAAAACTTAAAACTTTTAGAGAATTAGTGAGTTAAAGTGTAACTATGAACAGCAATTTGTCTATGACTTATAAAATTGAAAATGATCGGGCACTTTAACCCAGATATGACACTTTTCAGAGTTTATTTTTGAGAAAATCTTATATGTATGTACAAAGAGATATTTATAATGACACTTCATTGCACAATTTTTAAATATGAAAAAAATGTCAATAGAGGAACTGAAAATAAAACATTATATATTGAACACCAAGATAAATTAAGAATTTACTAAGATAGGATTTTGCACTCACTAACTTTAGCAATACCTTTTCTGGAAGTTGAGCTTTTATTTAATTAGTTTTAAAAACTTATTAAAAATTTAAAAATAAATAAAAAAGATCTTTGTGATAAAGGACAAATGATTTTAAAAATAGAACTTTAAGTATTGAAAATTTAAATCTGATCTTCAGCTGTTCACATAAGCAAAAAGATCTTGAAGTATTTTACAAAAATAATTACATCATTGCAAGTTTATTTCTTTATATTATCGCTTAACACAAAACTGTATACAGTAAGTCTTATTGTTTAGCTTCACCCCTTAACAGGTTTTGGAGTCACAGGTGAAATCTCTGGCTCATTATTGCCTCAGTCCCAAAAGGAGACGACATTGGTTGGAGACAGCACTTTGATTCTACACACATCTACACACTTCTTATGGGAAGAAGATAATATTTTTGGAAGCTAGGTAACATTCATTTCATAAAGATTTCAAGTCATAAATTTTCAACATCTGAGAGTATGATTAGCAGTAATGAAAACTAAAAATGCATAAATAATTATCAAAAAATTTTGGCTGGGCATGGTGCCTCAAGCCTATAATCTAAGCACTTTGGGAGATCGAGGCTGGGAGATTACTTGAGTCCAGGAGTTTAACAGCTTGGGCAACAGAGCAAGACCCTATCTTTACCAAAAATTGAAAAATTAGCTGGGCATGGTGGTGTGTGCCTATATAAGTGCCTATAGTTTTAGCTACTCAGAAGGATGATCGAGGAGGATAGCTTGAGTCTGGGAGCTGGAGGCTGCAGTGAGCTGTGATCATGTCACTGCACTCCAAGACAGGCAACAAAGTGAGAACCTGTCTCACACACACAAAAAAAGTTCTGAGATTAATGGAAAACACATAATTTATCCTAATGTATTTTCATCTTTTATTCTAAGTGGAATATATTTTTTAACTTAAAAGTAAAACCAAAGATCACAGGTAATTAATTGTTAATCTATTACATAAACTCATTACCTTGATGAAGTCTCCCATTTTAGTGTATTTAAAGTTATAAAATATTTATATGACATTTAGGAAAACAAATATACGCCTTTTTATTTTGAAATAATTGCTTAAACATTTCACAACTTTCACATTTTTAGTTTTCCATTTAGCAAGGATTTATATGGAAAAGAATGCTCCATACTAAAGAAAAATAGTTCACATTTGAGGAAAAAAATATGGAACATTGTAAAACATTCTGAACAAAAAATATGAATACATTTTATTGTCTTTGAGTCTATATTATATTTCACAAGTATACAATCATATTTGCAAAGATTTATTGTATATTAAAGAAATATTCTGTTATCTTATTTAATTAAGATAAACAATGAAAACGGATAATGATTTAATATTATATGGATGCTTATTTGTTGTTTATAAAATTTAAATATATCTTACTCATAAATTCTGTCACTATTTTTTCAAACATTGCAAAGATAATCATGTTGTTTTATCTTCCTGCTCTTCCTGCTCAAAAGGCATTTAATTTTATTCACACATGAAAAGTTTGTTGCCATTTGTAATTGAGACTCATTTTAAAAAAGCTCCTGGCAATTAAATGTCTTTCAACCCATATTTTCTGTTGATTAAACTTTAAAGCAAAAACTAAAACTTGATGAGACTGAATTTCTTTGATCAATCTTTTGCCATTTAAAGTATTTGTTACTATGCTATTTTAGATGTTTACATCTGCTGTATTTTACTATTTTACTTTGTATTTTGAACTTAAATAAGGGATTAAAGCAAATTGCAGAAATACCTTTATGCCAAAGTAATATCTCTCATGGGTCCCATGAAGAGTAGATTAGAGATTTTAAAGAACTTACTGGAAAAAATCAATAAATTCAGTTTTGAATTAAATATGAAGCTTTCAACAATTCATTGCGTTCTTACTTTTAATTCTTTTCATTTGCAGTTGACTAGGGGATAACACCTTCCCTTTTCCCTTTTCCAGTGATCAGGTGATGAGCTGAAGCTTGAAGACTGGGGTTTCTTTTTGTGATACCATTGATCAAATTGCTGATTTACTCTAGCTGCTCACAGGAACTTGCAACTTCCCTTTAAATCTCTCTAAACAACTTATCTCAGTGATTTCCCACATGGCTGTAAGCTCTGCAGATTTATAATACTGTGCTCATTTATGCACTCTATTTCCTTTTAGGAGTTTTAAATTTCCTATAATTAGTTAGCATTATGTGTCCCTTTGCTCTTGTGTTATGGAGCCAGATGAAGAGGTGTGATCAGTAGTGTTTTAATAACCTATTCATTACTTATCATGCTGCTGAAATGCAGCTTTGCTATCCCTTCAAGTTTGGTTTATTTAGTTACTCCAAAGTTATAGAAAATTCTGAGTTACTCCGTAAGATAACTTAATATATTAAAAATACTTTTCCAGGAAGAAACTCAGATAGTATCTGATAAAACAAATGCAAAAGGTTAATACTGATGTGTTATTCATGTTTCTTAGTCCTGAAATAAAATAAGAATTAGAGCTACTGATGGAATAATTTCCCCCCCACAGAGAGAACATCTGGTGTCCCTGGTATTCAGGTGAATGGAGATGTAAATTTAATCATAAAATTTCCTTCTCTGAGATGTAATAACTGTTGCTGAGGCAAAACTCTTCAATAGTTTTATTCAGATTGCATATTGCCTAGGAAGCTGCTGTATGAAGTCCTTTTCTTGAAATCTTTAAGGGTAGTTCATTGTTATTCTACATTATCACATAATTAGTATAATTGGGAAATAAACTATTTGAACATAGGCTACTCTTACTCTAAGTAAAATGAATTGAATGGCTAACTTGTGTCTCTTAGATATTGGTAAATTTACTGTTTTTTCTACAATATTTTGAGATATCTTCATATAGAAGTTTGATTCAATCAGCCATCTTTTGGAAATTCAAAGTAACTGATAGTTTCCTTTCTCTGTTGTAGATCTTATAGAAATTAAAATAGATCTATTATGCAATCCTTTATTATTGCTTTACAAAGAAAGCACTTCAAAAACATGAAAACTGAAACTGAAGTATTTTATAGTAAGATAAATAAATATTTGATAGATAAATAAAAGTTATAAATATCTAAGGCTAAAAAACTGTATAACTATCTCCATTCACTATGTCTGTGTTACCAACAATCGTGATGTCCATGTTTCTGATTATACTTTCATAATCTACTGATTTTTCTCTTGATTTCAGAGCCTGGGATATGTCCAACTGCACTTTCTTGATGGTTGCAATGGCCATTCCCTCATTTCAGACTAATATTTCTTCCTAGTGCTTCCCATGGCATAATAAGCTGCTTAAAAACACATCTGAATCATTCTGAATTAGGCAGAAACTAATCAATAAATGCCTACAGGGCCAAACATTAAAAGACTGTATAAAATGAGGAAATTGGGTGTTATATTAGAGCAAACTAAGAATTTCACAGTCACATCACATTTATTGTTAAATCGGCCTACTGAAAATTAATGGGCTTCCTAGTAGGCTTAGTTTTTATTTTTCTAAAATCTAATCTCATATAATATGTTCTCTTTATTCTTGGTCAGTATAATGGGAGAGGAGAGAATTCCTTCAAAAATCAACCAGAAGAAACCAGAATCTTGTGTCCTTAGTAAAATAAGAATAAGAAACATTTTATATGTCAGAAAGTATTAATCATGTGTTGATATCTCAGGCTCAAAATTTCAAGATTTCAAATGATTATGAATGTTAGTGTATTTTTACATCCCTGTAAGAAGATTTGAAACATAATAATGTCAGCATAATAGCTGATAATTATGTTCTATAAAAATACATCAATCATCTTGTGTGGAAAATAATTTTAAATATTTCAAAAAATTAACAGAAAAACCAAGAATCCTCAAAATTGAAATTGAATAAGATGTGATATTGCTGTGATTTAGAAATTGATATTCTAAATCTAATAATAACGGAATGACATTATAAGTAAAATTATAAATTAAATTTAGTAAAACATATTTAAAATATGAGGCATATATTTAGCTCTTAAAATGCAGTGAACTATTTTATCACTATATATATAATAGTCAATGAAAGCATATCTTTATCTGAAAATACAAATCAAATTGTATAAGTTTTAAAGAATTAATAAAGTAATTTAACTTTGTCTTTTAATTTTAGATATAATTGTTTGATTTTTTTCTGTTTTTACTGCCCTAATTTAATCTTGAATGTCACACTTTTTGTATCTAGAGCATAAATTGTAATAATTAAATTAATGCAACAAAAATAAACTTTATGCTAGGGAAATCATCAAACATACGATTTCTACTTTTCAGTAGTAACTATAAAGTAAATATTTTTGAATTATTTTTTTAAATTGTATCATTTTGTTTGAATACAATAAGGACAAATTGAAGATTAAGAAATAATGGAAATTTATCTTAAATATATGTGTCTAAAAAACCCTCAGAAGTATAGTTATTTCCTATTGAGCATATATGGCTAAAAGTAGTAACCACTGATGTCAAAATGAATTTCAACCAAAAACTACTCTTAGCATAAGTGATAAAAGTATTGTGACAAAATGTATATGTGAAAAAAATATTGAAAGAAAAGGCACATGGTTCCCATTTTGTTTAATTTTAATGCATTCTATGAAATATCATATAGCTATTAAATAAAATAGAGTGACACAGATTTATAGGTAATAAAAATGTCACAGACTAATATGTATACATGATTTTATATGTACATATACATACATAAAGGGAAACAAAACTATAATTAAAGTGTATATGTATATATATAAACAATAAAAAACTATGTGTTTCTATATCTATATCTAGGTAGCTAGCTATACATCTCCATGAATGAAAAGGGGGCAGAGTACGGGAAGGAGAGTAGGTGGTGAGATACAATGTTTTAGTTCAGTATGATTTAGGTATTACACAAGGACATATTCTAGTATCACTAGATTTAATCATTTAAAGTAAAAACGGTGGATACTGCAACTATTCTAAAACCTATTTTGACTAAGATATTCAAGTAATTAACTGGAAAGTTTATCATCATTTTCTCTATATACAGCTGTAGAAAATAAATTTTACTAGTGTGAAGCAATTTAATTTTAAAATGAACCTAATTATAAGTAACTCTTTAACTTTATTGGATTCCTAATTTAACATCTGTGGCAGCTTTTAAAAAATATACACATTTTTAATAAGCTTTCTATTTTAAAGCAGATTAGGTACATAGCATTATCCAGAGCAAGGTACAGAGATATCTCATACTCCCATACATGATAACTTCCCCCATTATCACATCCCCACAAGACCCACAAGAGAAATATATTTGTTAGAATTGATAAACCTACATTGACACGTCATTATCACCCAATAGTAATGCACATATTTGTTACTTGCATACCTAGTCGACATTTCTATTTTCCAGCATCTAATGTTTTTGTGAAAGAAATTGTGTTTTGTGTATTGTATGTTTAGATCAAATGATAATTTCTTGATCTTATTTGTGTTTTCTTTAAGAAAACAACAAAAAATTCACATACTTTTCTATTTTCAGAGAAGTTTGTTATATAAAATGTGTTCTTCACTTCTTATTTATACTCATTTTTTCTTCTTTTTTTTTTTTTGCTTGTGAGTCACAATATAGATGAAGCAATCCTTCTTATAATTATACTTCAAACAAACTCTGGCAATTAAGTTCATCTTCTTTATGCAGTATTCTGGATCAGTTTTCCAAACAAAGAGAGGGAATTATGAATTTACATTAAATAATCATTTGGATAACTGATTTTTTCTTTTCTGTCTGAAAGCGGTATGAAACCAGCTTTAAAAAACCATGATGATAAATTTAAAACACTTTACTCAACTGTTACAAATGTTATAAAGTTGATTTCAAGTAATGACATGAATTTTCATGCCGAATTTTTAAAATTAAGATATTTTATTCAACTTTGTGAATATAACAAATGTAATGATACAGGTAAATTTTTCAGCACATTGTCTGATTATAAAGTGCTCTGTTATTATCCTCTACAGCTTCATGAAAACTGGTCAGTCGATTATGGCAGACGTCTACTGTAGGATGCTTGCGATTAAGTAGCCAAGATGGGTCAATAGACACAGGCAATCCTCTTGCAAGATAATCTTCCACCACATGTCACACAAACAACACTGCTCAAACTACAGAAGCTGAATTTGGAAATTATCTGTCATCCACCCTATTTACCAGACCTTGCACCAACTGACTACCGCTTTTTCCAGGCTTTGTACCACTTCTTACAAGGAAAAATATCAAATTCTCAACAAGCTGTGGAAAACGCCTTTCACGGTTTCATCGTCACTGGCTCTCCAGTCTTCTTTGCCGCTGGCATAAACAAACTACTGTTAAAATGACGAAACTGCATCAATAGTTTAGGCACATACTTTGATTAATTGTACTGCTTCCTGTTTGAGATATAATAAACTAAACTTTTGATTCTAAATCAGACATTTCATATTTAATGACCTAATATTACAGTGGTTTCATATCTTTCTTACATAATTGAAAAAGAGTTACTCATGAACCCATCTGGACTTCTAGTTTTCATTGGTGAAATTTTTACATAACAGATTGAATTATTTTAATATATAAAGGGCTGCTTATATATTCTAGATCTTTTTTGTGAAAAACGGTGTTTTATGATTAAACTGGTCATTTCATATTAATTGGCAAATTTATTACTGTATGATATTTAATAACTTGTGTAACCTCTGAATTGTACTGAGGATCTTTAGTATGTCTTCTGTTCAGTTTCTGATATTAGTAGTTTGGTATTTTTTATTTCTTTGCCGTTTGAACAATTTCGCTAGGGGCTTAATCATTTTTTTGCTGTTTTCAAAGAAGCAATTTTTGCTTTTGTTGTTTTATGATATTGTATATTTGTTTTTTATTTCATTGACTTTTATTTACTTTCTTGTGCATCTTGAGTGAAAATTATTTGTTTTCTACATTTTTGAGATTAAATATTAGATTATTGAATAATTACTTGACTTTCTTTTTATTTAGAATAATCATTTAACGCTATGCATTTCCCTGCAAGCACTGCTTTAGCTACTTTCAATAGGATGCGATATGCTGTATCTTCATCATTCAGAGAAAAGTATTTCTTAAGTTCTGTCACATTGTCTTTTGACCTATAGATTCTTCAGATGTAAATTGCTTAATTTCTTAATCTGTAAAATTCCTAGCCCTTATTTAAAAGTCAAGTGTGATAAATGTTCACTGACTTATAAAGTGTATTTTGTTATTGTTGGGTGCAATGTTTATATATACGTCAAGTTTCTCTTTGGGTTTTCAATTTGTTCTACATACATATTCTCTTGGTGGCTTATTTTACTAGCTCTCAGGAAAACAATGTCAAAAACTCTTCTTATTGTGAGTTATTTTTTTCATTTTATTGCTGTTCAGTTTTGTTTTATTTATTTTTGAAGGTATATAGTGTGTTACTAAGTTAACATCATGAAAAATTTCTACTTACTGCTCTCTTTATTATAACGAAATGTACCACCAGGACATTGCTTTTTATCTTTATGTCTACTTTGTCTCACATCTTCAGGCTGTATCAACATATTTGCTTAATATTTGCATTGTATATTATTTTCACCATTTTATTTTCAGATGTGATGTGTTATTATTTAAGGTTTACGTCTTGGAAGCAGAACAGAATTTTTATATGTAAATTTTTATCTTTTAACTAAAGTGTTTTATTGATTTACATTCAATGTGATGACTGATGTATTTGAAATTATATCTGCCATATAACTTTTTGTTTCTCCTATTTTCTCTCTAATCCATTTTATTTACTTTCTTTTTCTTTTATTTTAACTAGATAAAATATATTATTCCATTTTTCTTAATATTAACTACTTGGTCATTGTTATTATTCGTGCAGTTAGTCTTAAGATTATAATATTCTTTTTTGAATTCATTATTTTCAAATGTGAATTTTGCCTTTTACCATTTCAGCAATTTTGCTAAGAATTTTGCATAATTATAAAATTATTATTTCATGTATTTCAAATCAACTATATTCAAAATGTATTTTTTTTTTTTTTTTTTGAGACAGAGTCTCACTGTGCTGCCCGGGCTAGAGTGCCGTGGCGTCATCTTAGCTCACAGCAACCTCAAACTCCTGGGCTCAAGCGATCCTCCTGTCTCAGTCTCCTGAGTAGCTGGGACTACAGGCATGCGCCACCATGCCCGGCTAGTTTTTTCTATATATTTTTAGTTGTCCAATTAATTTCTTCGTATTTTTAGTAGAAACGGGATCTCGCTCTTGCTTAGACTGGTTTCGAACTCCTCAGCTCAAACAATCCGCCCACCTTGGCCTTCCAGAGAGCTAGGATTACAGACGTGAGCCACCGCGCCCGGCCCAAAATGTATTTTTAAGACTCCAAGTTATCAATTTAATTGTATTGTATAGTCAATATTCAACTATATTATCCACGTCTTTACATTTTCATTGCAGTTTTTTGTTTCCTTCTTTTGTCATCTTTCTTCCGTTGAAGTACTTCCTTTACTATTTTAGTACAGGATTTCTGGTAAAAAATTCCCCACTATTTATTCAACATATTTATGTATTTTTATTTTTAAGTATGATTGAATTTTAATATTGAATCTTCTTTTGTTAGTGAAATTTTTTGGCAGATAAAAGATGCTACTTTATTTTCTTCTGACTTTCATTGTTTCTGCTGGGAAGGGTTTTGAAAGATTTGACCAATTCTGGATAGTAATCTTTTGTACCAACATACCCTAAATCTTCAAATATTCTCTCTAATTGCCTGAATATTACCACAAATCTTGTCCCAGTCTGTCCAAGTTTGCAGGGAAAGCACACTCAGAGAAACTTGAGAGTATTGTCTCCACTGTGTCTGGGAGCAGAATTCTCCCTAGGGCTTTCTCTGCCTATTTCTCCATCCTGCA
>CAUYSK010113154.1:0-12847 GCA_963575035.1 Avahi laniger | reverse complement strand
TTTTCTATATATTTTTAGTTGTCCAATTAATTTCTTTCTAATTTTAGTAGAGACGGGGTCTCGCTCTTGCTCAGGCTGGTTTTGAACTCCTGAGCTCAAACAATCCGCCCGCCTCAGCCTCCCAGAGAGCTAGGATTACAGGCATGAGCCACCGCGCCCAGCCGAGTGACACAGATTTGATGCAAATCCTATCAAAATACCAATGAAATTCTTCACAGAAATAGAAAAAAATTCTAAAGTATATATGAAACCACAAGAGACCCCAAATAGACAAGGCAATCTGGAGCAAAAAGAACAAAGCTGGAGGCATCACATCACCTAACTTCAAAATATACTATAAAGCTATAGTAACCAAAACAGCATGGTACTAGCATAAAAACAGATACATAGATCAATGGAACAGAATAGAGAACCCAAATATAACTCCATGCATTTACAACCAACAAAGACACTAAGAACATATCATGGGGAAAGGACATCCTTTTCAGTAATTGGTATTGGAAAAATTGGATAACTATATGCAGAAGAATGAAACTAGACCCCTATCTCTTATACACAAAAATCAACTCAAAATGGATTAAAGACTTGATTCTAAGACTTGAAACTATGAAACTTCTAGAAAAAAACCTTTGAAGAAACACTCCGGGATATTGGTCTGGGCTTTGAGTTCAGGGTCCCAGCCCCAGAGCTCAGGGCAGCACGTGGGAGACTGTGTGTTTGCCACTACTCTCTTGGGTTGGAGAATGGCCAGGGCAGAGCCTGTAACATTGGGCCTGGGTCTTTCACTTTCCATTTATGGGTGAAGGAATGAATTGCTTTGTGTAGCTGGCCAGTGTGGGTTTCCCCTAGTGTTTAGGGCTGTTTTCCCCAAAGACGGTTCCTCTCATGGGATTTGGGCTGTGTGCTCTGAGAGTGGTGACTCACATACACTTCACTCTTTGGAAGAGGGGTGCTCTCCACACCTACCCCCACTTAGAGGAAACTTATACCACCAGCTCCTTATGCAAATCAACTTCCTCCTCCATTCAAAACCAGGAATAGACAGCCAAGGATTACTAGAAGCAGAAGAAAATCTATAAAGTGAAGGAAGAGAACTCCAAATCAAAATCCAAGAAAACAGAAATTAGTTTCCCTGGGGAAATTTGAGAGGCTATTACATCTATAAGACAATAAAAGATTACTATAAAAAGGAACTACCCAAGAACAGAAGAGCCTGAAATTTAAAAACATGATTGCCAAAAGAAGGACATACCACCGAAGACAGAATTAGTGAGCTGCAGGGCCAGGGCATCTTCCCTGAATGAGGAAGAAAAACATTGAGAAATGGGAAAATATGAGAGAAACAGTGTAGACCTGGCAGGTCTGCGGTGGACTGTGGTAGCTATTGTTGTCACTGCCCAGCAAGCTCTCCCACTTCTTCTGGAGACAGATCTTCCCCTTGTGCCCCCACCAGGAGAAGGGGTGGGCACATGAGCCAAAGAAGACCAATAAGGGCTCTCTCTAGAGAGAGCCGGTTTCACTTTTCACTGAGGTTGTTAAGCTGGGAATGTGTGAGCCTGGAGCTCTGAGTGGCCCTTCCCCAGGGCAGAGTGGCTAAGAGCCCTTGCCAACAGGGGAGAGAAAGGCCAACAAAGAAAGAGAAGCAGAGTTGAGGCTTGCGGCTGGGATGGAGGTGGGGAAGAGGGAAGGAGGGAGGAAAATGAGAGAAAGCAGAAGGTCAGACAAAGGAAAAGGTTTGAGTCCTTGGATTCAGCAGGGCAGGAATGCCCAGTCACTCAAGCCAAACACTTTCTCCTGTTTGCCTAACTTGGTTATGTTTGTGTCACCTGCAACCATAAACATTCTGAATAATGCAAGGTCCTTTCAGAAGCAAGAACAGAGACAGAAAAGGAAAGGAAATAAGCAAAGACTTAAAAGAAGGCATTTTCCCTGAGCTGAAGGCAGACTTAGCCTTCATATTTAAGGCCAAAGTGCCCTGCAGGACCAGTGAGAAGACTCACATCTAAACCCATGCTGGCCATCATGGAAAAGTACATTCGAGTGACGATAAGATGGTCGAGTTCAAAAAGTCAGGTAACATTTGTCATTGTGAGAGAGTGTGGGGTAATGGGTAGTCTCATACACTGTAGGTGGAAGTATAAAATGACACAGTGTTTTTGGAGGAACATTTAAGAGCATCCATAAAGATTTGACATGTGCATTTAAATGTTTATAATGAAACACAAAATACATGCAAAAATGAATATAAAACACACATACAGCTTAGATATATATACAGTTTAAAGAATAATAATAAAAAGAACACCTATGTACCACCCCGATCCAGCTTCAGAAACAAAATATAACCATCAGCCAGCTTAAGAGAATATTTTGCTTCAGAATAATTTGGGAAGCGGGGGTGGGGGGCAGAAGTGGATGGGGATAGGAATGAAACAATATTTGCAGTCAGTTGATGATTACTGAAGGTAGGTGATAAGTACATGGGGGCCTATTATACTATTGTATTTTTATATATGTGAGAAGTTTTCCACTAGAAATAAACAAAGACAGAGAGAGGGACAGAAAGAGGGAGGGGTGAGGGGAAGGGGAGGAGAGGGGTGGGGTGAGGGGGAGGGGAAGGAAGGGGAGGGAAAGAGAGGGGGAATGGAGAAGAAAGAGAAGAAATATTACTAACACCCTTGAAACCTCTAGTATGTTCCTCCCAGGATATAATGGCATTTGGTCATTTAAATATGCCCCCAATTTTTTGTGTCCATTCTCCTGTTGATAAACATTTGTTGTTTCTAGTTTTCATTGTCAGGAACAGTCTTAGCTCTGAGTATTTCTACATAAGCATACATCTCCCACTGCACATGTATAAGAATTTCTCTGGCAGTATATTTAAAAGAGCAAATACTAGGTAACACTAAAGTGTTTTCTAAAGTGGTTGTACTAATTTACCTCCCTGTAGTACACACACTTTAGAAAGATATACCCCATAATATTATCTCTAGATAATGGATTATGAGTCATCTTAATTTTCTTTTCTGTAATTTTATAAACATGTATCAATAGCTTTACATGTAGAAATAGCTTTAGATAAATGTATAATTACACATGACATAAAGAAATCCACCATGACTGTGCGTAAAGTCTGCTGCAAAGGCCCTTCCCACTCCCCTTACCTCCAGGCCCCGTTTTCCACCTGCAGCTCCAGGACGGTCTGCAGGCGCTGGCAGTGCAAGGCCTCCAGGGTGATGTCCACTCTGCACTCCCCCAGAGGGTGAAGGTGGCCACTGGGAGGCTCGATGTTGAAGGGAGACACCTGATCCGGAGGCCAATCCGGAAGGATGAGAGTGAGTACACTTGGAATTGCAGAAGAACTGAGGGCTGGCTGTGCCCAGCTAGGGTCGCCCCCAAGCTGCCCCCAGTGCTTCAAAGAGCCATCTAAGATTCAGAAGGAGGCAAGCAGGCGGGGGGACCACAGTTGCATGAGTCTCAGGGTAAAGAGGACAAAAACTGAATCTCCAAGTAAAGGAATACACAAGCTGGAGGTCCCCATGCCCTGAGCCAGATGAAGGCAGAGAGAGATACCCCAGGGGGAGTGGGCAGGGCTGGGGAGCAGGAGGGGAGCCAGGGAGCCATGCTGGTAGGAGGGGTGGTGGCCCTCTGGGCAGGCATGGGTCAGGACCCTAACAGGTTCAACCAAGGAAAGCCACCAGCTCACTAGACTGGAGGAGGGGAGAAGCTGCCCGTAGCCACAGATTTTTCCTTTGCACCCAAGTGGTCTTTTCCCCACCCTCCCAGCCTCGCCCCACCCAGGCTTGGCTTCATTCACCCCAGGTCCGCCGTCCCCCCACACCAGTACACAAAGGGAGAGGGGAAGGGGAAACCTTGGGAAGAAAAGTGTCCACATCTGGGAGGTGCTCTACATTCCGTTCTCCCTGACCCTGACTGCGAGAAGGGGCACTCTCTGACTGAGTAGCCTGTGAGCTTCCATGGGCCACCTGGCTAGTAGAGGTGCCACTGGACATTGAAAGGTCATACTAAGAGGGACAGTATTGCTGTCTTTGGCCTCTCCCTTCCATGAGACCAAGACCATGAATGTAGGGCCCCACCTGCCTGGAGGTGACCTGTGGGCCAGGCCCGGCCTCTCCCACCCCACCCCATTCAGGCCACAGGATGGCAGGGGTGGGAGAGCTGCACCCTCTTGCTGGAGGTTTTACCTCCCTGGCACTGCTGGGCGGGATGGGCTGGCCTTTACTGGAGGCTGCTCAGGCCTCACTCTCATAGAAAAAGAGGGCTCTGTGTGCTCTGGCCCGGTTCGCCAGAGCTCAGGCAGCGGAGTTTGGGGCCCAGGCTCAGCTGCTAAGGAAAGAGCTGCTTTGCTTGATTTTGCCTTTGTTGTTCATGTTGCTCCCTTGGAGCCCTGGGGACTTGGGGGATGGCTGTAGTCTGGGGCTCGGTTTCAGTAGCTCTGGGTCCCCTACCCTGAAAGCATCTAACAAACTCCAAATCCCAGCCTCGATTATGACATAAATCTTAAAACACTATCACATTGACAATTATTTCAATTATAATACGTAGTTATTCTTCGCAGTGGGAGAACACCACAGACTGGGGACTCGAGACCAGGATCAGATATGATTCCACCACCCGTGAGCTGTGCGGCCCTGGGGAAGGCCCGTGCCTGTCTTTCCTCTGTCAAATGAAGAGGTTGGCTGAGGTCTGTATGCTTCCAACTGTGCTCTGGGAAATCCCAGGAATTCCTTGGAAGTGCCTTGGGCAGGGGACTGGGATGTGGGGAGAGGAAGGATGGAACAGGGGCACCTAACAAGGGGCTCTCTGGGTGGCCAGAGCAGTCACACATTATCCTATAAATTGGGCTTCTGCATAAGGTTTCATTTGAAGAAAGCATTCCTGGCTAAACATAATGTGAACACTAAAGATACTGATCCCACCCTGCCCCCAGCCCCTTCCCTCCTCATGGTTCCAGGATCCACCCTAGGAGACCAATGATCCCTGGGAGGGAGGCGCTAACTCTTAGCAGATACTTGGCAATGGCATTGGTGACTCGATGCAAACTGTCATAACTTCTAAGTGCCAGGCTAGAGACGTGAGGCTGTCGGGCAAGGAGAAGAGCTCCCTAGAGTGGAAAGGAAAGCCCTGGGAGAAAAGGACCGGACACTGGCAAATAAGGTGTATGCGTGGCTCGGACTGTCTTTTCTCAGCTTCTGACCCTGGAAGGAGAAGTGTGCAGTGTTCTCATTGGAAGGGCACATGGACAGGCAGAATGGGGACCTCGGCAGGAAGCAGTCAGAGGGAGGGCGCTGTCACCAAACTGACATGGCCAGGGTCCCACATGTGCAAACCACCAGGGAGCCACAGCCATCAGGGGTGAAGATGCGTGACATACAACTCATGGCTGGCAGTTACGGAGTAATTGAAACATTGTCTTCTTCCAGATTCCACATTGTATTTACGTGTGATGACACGATTTAAATAGGATAATGATAACATTTAGCCACTTTTTTTTTCTATTTTATAGTAAAAAGAAAAGTGCTATTTGGATGCAAATGAATCTTGAATTTCCTTTTTGAAGCCTCTGGGTTTGGGCCACAAGCCCATGCCAGGTGCCACCTGGTGGCAGGTACTCAAACTGCAGGCACAATCCCCAGGAAGATGAGAACCTTCAGAGGAGGGAATGTGGCCTTAGCAACAGCAGCCTTGGAGGCTTCCTGCCCAACTCAGCTGCTCTGATGAGGGAGAAACCCACGTCCTACTTCTGAATCTAGTGGTAGAGAAAGGAACAGGACTCGCTGGTGTGGGGTTCAATTCAGCTGCAGAGAGAAGCTGCCTGAGCGACGAGGAGAACTGGAGGCACTGCCAGGCAGGGTTTTCCTCTGCCGGCCTCAGAGCTCTGATCGGAAAGCCCCGGTGCAAGTCTCGCTGCTTAATCCTGACACAATGGGCTCGCGGGGGAGGAGGTGCCATGGTGCCAGCACTGCCCACTTACATCCCCAGGCCTTTCTTCCAGGCAGACGGGGCTCTCCCTCATGTGCCACCTGGCTGGGAGCTGGCTGATGTTCTGGATCTCGATGGAGGTGGTGGCTTTCTGCCCCAGGCGGAGGAGACCAAACTGAAGCGCTGAGACGTTGATGACCAGGACAGGCCCCTGAGACACCCAGAGGGGCTTGTTACCAGGCCACCTGGAGACAGGCTCTGTGTCCCAGCCCTGTCATCTTTCTGGGCGCCCCCAGCTGCCCAGCTTCCAGCTGCAGCACCTTAAAGGCCGCCTCGATGTGTAGCACCACTGGCGAGGGCCAGTCTC
Source organism: Avahi laniger (assembly GCA_963575035.1). NCBI lineage: Eukaryota > Metazoa > Chordata > Mammalia > Primates > Indriidae > Avahi > Avahi laniger. The sequence goes on along the minus strand of CAUYSK010113154.1, from coordinate 6,537 downwards.
TGATTTCACACAGCAGGTCCTGGCTTGTTGGGCCAGGGACACCCCCGGTGAAGTTCAACTCAAAATCCCCGGCTTCACTGGGCTCTGGGAGAGAGAGGAGAGTGAGAGGTAGAGAAAAGTGGGGGCAGTTTTCTTCTGTGGTTGGGCCCAGATGTCTGGCCTTCACTGACTTCTCATCTGCCACACGTCCCAGGCCTTGGCTAGAGCTTATCTCAGGACACCAAGAGCTCTACGCAGGCCCCTTGAACTATGGTGACTCCTCCCCCAGCCAGCCCTGGGCAGGTCTCAACCCCCCTTGCTGTCCCCAAAGTACCTATGACCCCTGTGCAGGGTTCTACTTCAATGATGTGGCAGTCGCTGATCTTCCCCCACATGTATCTGATGGGCGACTTGCTGTTGTTCCACATCTGAAAGACACACAGCAATTGCACTGCCCAGATACGGCCCCTTCGTACCAGTTCTGTACCTGCTGAAGGACTATGGGATTGTGGGCTCTGAAGGGTCTTCTTGGCGCTTTCTTGGCTAATTCCTGGCCATCAAAAGCCATGAACTTCCCAATCCAGCAGCACCTTCACTCACACTGCAGTGCACATGGGAGCCATATCCTGCCAAAGACGGGAATGGGTTCCACAGCCCCAACTTTCAGAGGATTCTGGGAAGCTGATAAAATGAGACAGACATACCTGGCCCAGGCATCTGTGCAAGCCAAGCTCGGAACAGCCTCAGCCTCCATGCAGGGGCCACTACCATGCACCTCTCCAGCTCTATCTTCCCTATGCTCATGTCCAGCACTCCCTGAGAGGCCCAGGCAAGGGAGACACAATGACCTACCTTAAAATCTTTCTTCACATTTATGCCAATGTAGTTCTCCCCTGGAATGATGAGGGCATATGGTTCTAAAAGAACCTGGAAGGGCTCTACCGAGCCTTTCACTTCAATTTCCAGGACAATCACGTCATCAACAGAGTATGAAGAATCCTCCAGGCTCTCCACTTCTGAGCTGAACACAAACCTACCATGAGCTAGGACCCCACACAGCCCAGGAGCATGTCCCTGCCTCTGTCCCACATCTTTGGTCTTGTGAAGAGAAAACACTGCTCAACCCACAGCTCCCAAGCCCCTAAAATCAGAGGCATCAGCCAATGCCATGAAAAGCAATGAATGCCTATGGCTGTTGACAATGATATAGCCTAAGGCCCAGAACAGGGGCACTGCCCTCCCTGCCACCTCCAGGGACGACATAGCAGCACTCCAGCCTGGGATCTCTACACCAGGCTGAGTGGAGACCCACCCTGACAGTTTACACCTGAGACAAAACCTTCCCTTGGCAGTCACCACCACCCAGGGGCCACCAGTTTGGCTGCCCAAGGGTGGCGATGAGCCTGGGGCACAGCTCCAAGGTTCCTGGGGGTGGCCTTGTAGTGAGTTCAGTGAGCTCAGCATGCCGAACCCACTCCAGATCTCGGCTGCCAGGGCAAGGCAGAAACACTTCCACTCCCCAAAGCCTGCCGGAGTCAGGCACCCATGCCCCCTTGCCTGGTACCTTTCCCAGAACAATGCCCAGGGGAGGGAAGGCCCAGCTGCCCACCCCTCATCCAGGGCCCAGTCCCTGCTCACCTTATGGGTTCTGGGACTTCTTCTAGTACCATCTGGAGCACACTGTGAAAATCCCTCAGCTGCAAGACAAATACAGCGCCTTGAAAACACAATTGCATTCAAGCAGGTTGTCCTGGAGACGGCTGGGGCCATGGCAGGAATTTTTCCCCCCTTAGCCTAGCCACCAGAAAGGCCTTCTGAAAAACCCAGAGCTGCTTCCTTGCTACACCTTCCCCACCCTAGGGAAAGTGGGGCTGCTGCCGGGACGTGAGCCACGACTCAGGGGCCTGCCTCAGCAGGGCCTGGGGGCGGGAAGGAAAGGCCTCCTGATGCTGACTTTATCCCTTGGGGGTGCCCTCAATGTTTCTGAAGAACCAAATGGTCCCCAGGCAGACAGTGAGGTGGCTGGATGCCGAGTCCAGCGGCAGACCTGCTCATCCTAGTCCCACATCCACTGAAAGGGGCCCCAGAGCATCCTTTTCACACCCAGCTTGAGTTCCCCTTTCACCCGCCCAGGGCTTCCTTCCACGATGGAGCCGGCACTGTGCTGACCTAGCCCTTGAGACCCTGCACGTCACTCTCTAGGAGCTGCTGTGGGACAGGTGGGATGGACATGTTTCTGACATAGAAATGTGGAAGACACCCAGAGCTGAGGAAACAAGCCCAGGTTCTCGCTGCAGGTGGGGTGTGTCTGGGGTCAGGACCAGGCACAATGAGCTGCTGCGTCCCACACACCAGGCACCTACTCCAGCCACACTCTCAGCTAAGTGCTGGCCTCGGCAGGCCCAGCTGTGACTTCAGTGTCATTAGAGAACATGGACGCAGGGCCAAAGTATCACGACCCGAGCATATTTGGCTACGGAGATGACACCATCTTAACCTCATGAGGAGAAAAGCTCAGGATGAACTCGTGGTCCATGTGGGGGCTGAGAACACCCTTGTCGGGCACGATGGAGAAGGCGGTCTCCCTGTCTGGGTGGTATTTGATGCTGTCCATGCTGTAGGTTTCTCCAGGCATCAGGGGCTGCAGGTTGGGCTTCATGATCTGCCAGTGGAAGGCCAGCTCCACGTGCCTGTAGGGGCAACACTGACAGTGGTCGGCGGATTCAAGGCCACATCCCAGTCCTGCCAGGACCAGGTCCTCCCACCCCATGCTCCGGGAGGGAGGAGGAAAGGAGCCAGGAACAGGAAGTATAGGTCAGTGCCTTCAAGCCCTCCCCCTGGAGGAGCCTAGGGGAGCTGGGTAAGGAGCGGCAGGCAGGTCAGGGTGTCTAAGGGGGAGACCATGTAAAGGAGCCCCTCTCTTCCCACCCACGGCAGCTAGAGGTCAGAGCTGCAGTGACTCAGGGGAAATCATGCTCCAACCACTAAACTGGAGGGGTCGAGGCATCCCCCAGATATCAGGAAGATCTTCTGCGGTGTCTCCTACCACTCAAGAGGTCCCAAGGTTTGTCACATGGACACCACTCCTGCCCTCTGCCTCTCCACTGGCCTCCCAGGACAGCTGTGTCCAGAAAGATGTGTGCCCACTGGCTACCCACAGGAACAGTGACAACTCCACTGCAGTAGGAGGGGCAGGACTCCAGACACGCTGCTGATGGGCAGCTGTCACTGGGGAAAGACGGTAGATGAGTCTCTTATCATGCTGGGTAATGATAAGAATCCTGGGTAATGCCTGCCATCCCCAGGGCAGCCCTGGCTGGGAGGCTCTCTGAGGTCTGTCCTGGTATAATGGGGGTGCTCAGAGGTGGGTCAAAAAATAAATGGCAGTAAGAACTGAACCCATAGGCCATCATCTGTCTAATGCTGGGACTTGGATGGCTTCCCCTGCACAAGCACGGCATGACCTCTTTGGAAAACTGTTCCTGTCTAGGGATGGTCCAGGATGATTGAAAGCATTGCTGTCTAATACAACTTCCTGCAGTGATAGAAATATTACGTATCTGCACTGTCCAATATGATAGCCACCAGCACATGCAGCTATTGAGTGCTTAAAAGGTCGCTAGTGTCACTGAGGAAGTGGGTTTCTAATTTTAATTAATTTAAATTTAAATAGCCACATGTGGCTAGTGGCTACCATGATGGACTGTGTAAAGGTGGATCCTGCTATCCAATCTGGATCCATCCTGTGCCCAGGAACTTCCTGCCTTCCTGGGAACTCAGGGCCAGGGGAGGGAGGAGAAGGGCTATGTGCTGGGGCCACGCACGGGGGCCACTCACGTAGCATTTCTAATAATCAGCTGTTTCCTAGCTGTGGACAGAAGGTTTTCAGGCTCAAATCGTATGAAATGCTGGGCTGTTAAGTCTGTGAGCTCTCCAGGTTCCGGCTGACTTTTTTCACCAGAAATATAGATCAGATCCAGCGCAACCAGCTGCCCGGTTCCTGACAAAGTAGGGTAGTGAAGTTAGTGGGGTTTCACTAGGGCTGAAATCCAGACTCCACGGCCAAGGCTGTTGCAGGACCCACGGCACCAGCCACAAGCAACTGGCCCTGGCCGTGATTCCTGGGGTGCACACATGAGGGAAAGGGGACCGTCAGCACAGACTCACATCCTCACCTCTTCACAAACCAAAAGGAGGTGATTTGGAGAACCTAGCACAGAGCAGGCATTTAGTTAATGCCTGTCGGGTGAAACTGGATGGACGGACAGACAGAGAGAAGGAAGGAAGGAACAGGGCATCTTGGGGTGATTCAGCAGGATACCTCTTCTAATCCTACAGAAATCTAGAGCAACCTCTGATTGTTTACGTGTGAGTCCCTGGCAATTCCTCAAAGGAGATCAAAGTGAGTTTCAAAGTGAAACAAAGAAAGATTTCACCCCAGGTTTCCCTCTGTCTCTCACTACAAGGCTGCTTGGATTGTCCTGGAGGCCACGCTGGCAAGGGTCTCTAAGGTCAGACTGGAGCGAGGGGCCCAAGGCTGCACCTAGGTGCCTGGAGGCTGCAGCACCCCCTCACTGTGCTCCCTGGCACAGAGAGGGTGCAGCTGTGCAGCTGCCCACCTTAGTGCAGTGGGTGGGCCCTGCAGCTGGGGCAGCCACTCCAGCCCTGCCCTTGCCTGGGAGCACACGCAAGCCCACCTACGATCACCAGCTCCTGTGTCTGGCAGTTGTCACACACGATGATGAAGGTCTGCTCTGCCTTCCCTAGGCTCCTTGGGAAGAACAAGACCTGGGGAAGAGAATGCTTGTTCTGTTATCTCCCATTAAAGGGCTTCCAGCCCCACCTCCCACCCTCCTCTTCTCAGACACTCATCCCTTCCTTTCTTCTCTGCCCACCTTACCCTGAAGGCTGGAGTTTCCAGCCTGGGCTCCACCCCCGGAGCCATGCAGGGAGCGTGCTCAAAGGATAGGAAGGGAAAGTTCACAGAGAACAAAATATAAATGGCACTTAAACAAATGGCAAGGTGTACCCTCATTCACAATAAAAGAAATGTAAATGAAAACCATCCAGAAGAACAGATTTTCACTCATCATACAGGCAAAGAGCAAAAAGTTAACTGTCATAAATACAATGATTTTTTTTTTTCTATTTTTTTCCCCAAGCTCTCCCTTTCCCTAAGCCCTGGTAACCACAATTGTACTCTCTGCTTCTATGGGGTCCATTTTTTATAAGTGAGATCATGCAGTATTTGTCTTTCTGTGCCTGGCTTATTTCACTTAACATAACGTCCTCCAGGTTGATCCATGTTGTTGCAAATGACAGGATTTCCTTTCTTTGTAAGGCTAACAAGTATTCCATTATGTACAGACATCACATTTTCTTTATCTATTTATCTGTCAACAGACACTTAAGTTGATTCCATATCTTGTCTATTTTGAATAATGCTGCAATGAACACTGGAGTGCAGATGTCTTTTCGACATACTGATTTAATGTCCTTCGGGTATGTATCCAGTAGTGGGATTACGGGATCATACGGTAGTTCTGTTTTTAATTTTTTAAGGAAATTCCATACTGTTTTAGTAACAGCTGTACTAATTTACATTCCTACCAACAGTGTGCTAGGGTCCCTTTTCTCCACATCCACACTTATCTTTCATCTTTTTGGTAATAGCCATTCTAACTGGTATGAGGTGCTATCTCATTGTGGTTTTAATATACATTTGCCTGATAATTTGTGATGTTGAACATTTTTCATATACCTGTTGGCTATTTGTATGTCTTCTTTTGAGAAATGTCTAGTCAGTTTCCTTTGCCCATTTTTATAATCAGGTTGTTTTATTGCTATTGAGTTGTTTGAGATCATTATATATTTTGGATATTAACCTTATATCAAATGTATGGTTTGTAAATACAGCATTTTCTCCCATTCTGTAGGTCGTCTCTTCACTCTGTTGATTGTTTCCTTGGCTGTGCAAAAGCTTTCTAGTTTGATGTGATACCATTTGTCTATTTTCACTTTTGTTGCTGGTATTTTTGAGGTCAGGTCCAAAAAATCATTGCTCAGACCAATATCATGAAGATTTTCCCCCATGTTTTCTTCTAGTAGTCTTACAGTTCCAAGTCTTACATTTAAGAGTTAAATCCATTTTGAGTTGATTTTTGTATCTGGTTAGAGATAGGAGTCTACTTTCCCTCTGACAAGTGCAATTACATTATGCTTTGATTCTCTCCAAAATAATCTAGGAAGGGCAGGGTGAGGATTTGTTGAGGGAGTTGGAGGGGTGTAGATGCAATAAGATTGACCAAGAGTTGATAATTATTGAAGCTGGGTAGTGAATACATGAGTGATCATTAAACTATTCTCTCTTCTTTTGTATATGTTTAACAATGTCCATGATAACAGGTTTTTTTTTGGTTTTTTTTTTTTTTTGAGACAGAGTCTCACTTTGTTGCCCTGGCTAGAGTGAGTGCCGTGGCGTCAGCTTAGCTCACAGCAACCTCAGACTCCTGGGCTCAAGCAATCCTACTGCCTCAGCCTTCCGAGTAGCTGGGACTA
>CAUYSK010113147.1:0-16793 GCA_963575035.1 Avahi laniger | reverse complement strand
TCCATCCATAAGATGTATGAGATAGTATGCACTTAAAATAAATGGGAGTGGCTGGGTGTGGTGGCTCACACCTGTAATCCCAGCACTCTGGGAGGCTGAGGCGGGTGGATCATTTGAACTCAGGAGTTTGAGGTTGCAGTGAGCTAGGCTGAAGCCACAGCATTCTAGCCCGGGCTACAGAGTGAGACCCTGTCTCGGAAAAAAAAAGAAAACAAGTAGATAAATGGGAGTGTCTGATAAAAGATGCATTTGAAATGTATGATAAAAGTTAGATTATTACATGGTGTCCAGGGACTTGTATATCAACTTAGAAAATACGAAATGAGATTATTTCCTGAAAACTTTCAGATGATTTAAGAGAATATGCAAAAAAAGCTGTAGTTATGATTATGACCTGACAATATGGGAGACAATGTTTATTTCCATGGAGAATAAAAGCCCATTTTAAAATAGATACAAATAATAAAAGTATCATGGAAAAGGCTAATAAATTAGATGATCTCAAAAATAAATATCTGGGCCGGGCGTGGTGGCTCACGCCTGTAATCCTAGATCTCTGGGAGGCAGAGGCAGGCGGATTGTTTGAGCTCAGGAGTTCAAGACCAGCCTGAGCAAGAGCGAGACCCCGTCTCTACTAAAATTAGAAAGAAATTAATTGGACAACTAAAAATATATAGAAAAAATTAGCCGGCATGGTGGCACATGCCTGTAGTCCCAGCTACTCGGGAGGCTGAGGCAGAAGGATTGCTTGAGCCCAGGAGTTTGAGGTTGCTGTGAGCTAGGCTGACGGCACTCACTCTAGCCCGGGCAACAAAGTGAGACTCTGTCTCAAAAAAAAAAAAAGAATAGGAAAGTGTAGGAAACACATGAGAGTTCAGCCATAATATCAATATCTTTTTTGCATAAATTTATATCATAATTATAATAATAAAGACAAATTTCTCTTTATAAAATACACTAGTTCAATCTTTGTATAACTCAGATATTTGATAAACTTTCCAACTATTGCTCCTAACAATCTACCTACCTTATTTGTGCTACTCTTATCTAATCCCTATATATGCAAACTATAAAAGCAGAGTAAAGAGAGGGAAAGTGTGATTTTAACACCTACTATGTTTGCTTCATGTCTACACTAGTGAATCACTGTTTATAAAAGAACTGAAGTGAGTACGAAAAAGGTATCAGAATTGTTTTCCTTGTTTTCTTATGAGAAACGATAGATTAAAAATGATAGTGCTTTGATTCCCCACTGAAAATAAATAAGATAATGTATATTGTAATCCATAATGAGGGTGTTCCCCAAAAAAGATTATGAGAAAATGAAAATAAAAAGGATAAAAGAGTATGAATGACACTAGTATTAAAACCTAACTAAATGGAAAAGCTCAGTCTCAGTCATCCTATATCTTTGGTAGGTTAGGTTGATGGCCATGTTGGAGAGAGGTGGGCATTAATGATTATTTAGATGCAGTCCTCATACACCCACATATATACACATCAAACCTATTACAGTCCAAATGAAAGAGCTCTACTAAGGTTCAAATATTAAATCAACCAAGTGTAACAGGAATCCACAATCTAGAATTGCTGACGACTGAGACTTTCTAACTCTTCTTTGACACAAAACCAAAATTACAGCAACATTGTAGTTCATTGCTTCAAAATACTCAAAAACTTTATTTTTGTAAAAACAAAGATTTTTATATTTCAGTTTAAATTTAAAAGCACGATTAAAATATTCTTCTTTAATGAACTAATACAAGAAATTTAATGAACTAATGAGTACAGATTTGTTATTTCTATTGAGATTTCTGATAAAGCATATATTTTAAGAAAATAAAATTCTAAAATACTTGCTTTTATATATAACTAAAATATATCACTTTTCATGTACTTGTGAAATTCATATAATTTTACTTAATTACTATCATCACAATGGTAATAATAAGAAGAAAACAATAACCAGCACATCATTCATATATGTTATATACCAAAAGTTTTATATATATTATTTTTATTATCACAACTTTTCAAGTATGTTATTATTTTCCTAAAATAATAGGGAAATAGCAGCCCTTTGAGATTCCATAATTTTGTCAAAACTTACACAATTAAGTTTAAACTCTAGAATTAAATCCCTGGTATGTACAAACACCAGGTTCAGTTTTGATCTACCACTTCTTCCTCTTAAAAGACAAGCAAAATAAAAGTTGTTAAGTCTAGTTGTAAGCAGGGAAGACTTGAAAGAATGAGATTGACATCTTAACCAAATTTGAAAACATATCATATTATGTTTCATATCATAATAATTTAATTAGTAACCATGGTGAAATCTAACAATTTTATACATGAATAAGTCAGACAAGAACATTAAGGTTATTATAAAATGAAGACATTCATGTTACCAGTTAGACTCAATAAAGTCCAAGCCCTTCCTTTTTCTTTCCCTTTGCCTCATATTTTTTCCTAATAATAAATTACCATTGGTAAATTAATCCTTTGATCTAACAAATCTAAGTAATATGGAATTATATTCTTTGCATTTTATAAAGCAATGCTTTACATCTTAAAGATCTTTAATTTTGGTTCTTTTCTTAAAGTTCATATATTCTTCCCCCGTAAGATTTCATTCAACAGAAACAAAATTAAAAATATTATATTACACTATGAGAAGAGCTCCCTTTTTCCCTAGTAGATTCAAGACCTTGATCACATTGGCCAGTTTTTATGTTCATCCAGGGACCATTAAGAACAGTAAGAATCTCATTCTGTTTTCTGACTGAAAGGTAAGTTCAAAATTTAAAATACTTATTATCTTTATTGTAAAACTGCTGGGACAAAAGGGTAATAAAAAGAAAAGAGACTCCGGAGGCCAGGCGACCTCAGTATACTTCATCTTTCTTTTCCTCTCTTTTCTTTTTGTTCTTTTAAAAAACATTTTGAAGGTTTTTATATTATAATATTTAATAGCCTGCAGTGTTATCGTGGAGTTTGAACACCTTGATTTGAATGCATCCTGATATATACTATATACTTAGCAAAGGGTAACCGTTAGTACTACTCTAATTAAATAAGCACTTTCTTGTTATGATTGTGCTGGGAAATGCCTTTTTAAAAATTATTTGATTCAAACAAATTAGAAGGAATGTTGTAATGATTGTCTCTAGAAATATTCCCTGGGATGTGGTTGAGGGTAAACTGACTAGAACAAAATACCTTTCTGAAAATACATCCACTTACACCCTTTGCCATCATAATACAAGTAGTTTAATTTATAATTACTCAGTTAATGAGGTGAGCAACAGAAAGAATTCATTTAATGAGAAATACTAATTTTCAAACATTGAGCAATTTGTGCCTTATTAAACATTAATAGAAATGCCCATATTGCCAATATAAAAAAGTCATAAAATGAAATCAAATTCTTCCACAAATCAAAGAGTAATTCTACATTTAAAAGACAGCATTAACTCCATATTTTGAAAGAATATTGAAAATTTAAAAGGTGGTTTTTTTCCTATTCCTAATTTTTATATGAATCAAAAACGTGTATTTGAGAGAAAATGTTAGCTACTAGTGGACATCAACATTAAGAATATTCTATTGATTGAGTGTTCATAGCATAATACTATTGGTTTTAAAATATACTACATGATTTTGATAAATAATAAGATAAAAAACTAATGAAATCAATTATTTGAATAATTTACAGGTTTGTGAAGAAATAAGTTAGCTTAGTAAAAAAGTAATATAGTAATTATACTCAAAAATCATATGGACACATAACTAGATCTCAATTTGTAGCAGTACTGTCAAGAATTTGGGCTTAAAAATAATATATTAAATAGGCTAGTACTTGATAGTTTGATATTGTTTTCAAAAATTATGAACTTGTAATATGTATTATGTACACACATGCAAAATCTAACAATTAAAACATTTTCCTCCCAAACTCATTTCTTTTTAATATTAAAAAAACTTAAAACTTTGTTAGGAAGAAAATTCTTTAGATAGACTTTTAATGATGAGAGTAGGTGTACAATGAAACATACCATATAGCTCTTTGATTTATAACCTCTAGAATTTCTACATTGAAGGAAAGATCAGCCCCTTCCCTTACTTGAAGACAAGTTATAAGCTAGTTTTTATTTCTACTTCAAAATTCTTGGCCATTTTAACTGACTCTTCATGCCTGTTTCACATCATTATCTTTAAAAGTAAGTTTTTGCAAAGAGCACAGGAAGTTGTAGAAATTGAAAGACCTTTGAGTCCTTTCATTTTACAAATGTGAAAACTGTGTTAGAGAAGTTAAATTATTGGCTCAAGTCACTCATCCCATTAACAAGAGAGATTGGGTAGATTATCATTATTTTTGTTCAATACAATCACTTCCCCTTCAATGCAAGTAGATTGTTCTAAACTTGATAGTATTAAATATATAATTTTCTATATTCAGAAATCTGGCTGCCTACCTAAATATCAAACAGGAACTATTGATATTAGACAATCTTAAGGGGAAGCAGAGTGAATGAGAAGACTAATCATGCCTTAATATTTTTTTCTGTGAAATGTTTACTTTAAACAATAAAATAGAAAGACGTTGGTATTAATGGATTGAATGCACTCTGCGTATATTTAAGAAACATTATTAATATATCAGAATTTTAAGAAACAACAATGAAACAATCAAAATGTATACAAATTTTTCAATATCCCATTAATTTTCAGAATATACAATGTTAAATTTGAACTTTTTTCCCTGATTAAAATGAAAATGCCTAAAATTTAGCTTTCTGTTACCACTTTGACTGCAAAAGAAATCATAAAATTCAAATCTTTTCATTATTTGAAATTAAATATACAACCCTCAATGGGTCAAATTGATAAACCACAAAAAATGATACACATGGTTTTGTCCTAAAATAAGATTTAACTCACAAATAAGCTTTATGTTATCTATGTTATAAGACTTGATGCATTCATATATTCTAAAGGACCATATCCAATATTGAGAAAATTAAATGCTAATTAGTTAAGAAAATGAAGCAATTTTCTGAAAAAAATTATAGTTTAAAGTTGAAACCATTGGCCTTGAGTCAGCCAATGACAGCCTTTAACAGGAACATGACAATCTCATTTATTAAATGAAAATTACATTTTTAGAATACTTTGAGCAGGAGAGAAGTTATTTTTATTTTCATTTTATCTTTTACTACTTTGATCTTTCTTCATTTAGTCAACATTACCAATTTGTACTTAACACATGAAGTAATAGGAAATTTCTACACTCTATCACTGATTCTGAGTAAGTTTAAAATTTAATCACCTTTTTTTAATGTATTAAACAACTGATCACCCTCTGCCTCATCCAACAAAGTCATTGCCTACTAAAAGAAAAAAACGATTAACTTAGAACATCTATTTATGCTAAAAGATAAACTGCAATTATAATTTTCAGAATTTTATTGAGTCTTACAACACTTTAACATTATGAAACACCTAAAAATGGGACTTATCCTTCTTCCATGTTTAAATAATTCTAAGTGACATAATAATCAATAAAATAGATTTAAGGAAATAAGTTTGACAGATGTGTGATTGCATGCAGTCTTTTCTTTTACTGTTCTGCAAAATATTTTATACAATGTTTCTTACTGACCTTTTCATGATGGTGCTACAGAGATTTTGTATTTTTTCAATATTTCCCCTCATTTGCTTTATTATTATATTTTTACTTTAAAATAATTTTATATTCACAGCAAGTTAAAAATTACATAGTGTATCTACTTTGAGCTTCCCACCAAAGTGACATATTCAAAATTATAGTGCATTTTCAAAACCAGGAAATTGATTGACATAATACATATCTAGAATAGAATATTCAACTTTATGAAAACTCTAAAATATGAGTCTTCATCAGTAACTGTCACTGGTTTAAACATCTCTTATCTATTACTCCATGCTTATCTATCTTTCTCATTAACCTGCAAATTTGCTTTTCTGAGCATTTATCACCTTTATAATTAAATTATTTTAACCACATTGTAGGTTTCTCTCTCATTTTAAATTTATTTTATTCTTCATTAAATTTACAGACCTTCTCATACTCTTATTCACTATTCATTGCCTTCTTCTACTTTATTTCCTTCATTACTAGCACAATTTCATTCTTTCATGTGTACCTAGTTTTCTGTTCAGTATATCATCGGCAAAAAAAAAAATAGTATTTAATAGAAACCTTAAAATTTTTCTGAAGTAGAACAAAACACAAATAGATTTAGAACTTATAAAATATTATCAGTGTTTGCCTTGTGCATGAGATTGAAGTTGTAAAGATGACAGGGTCTATTTTCTTCATTTGTTTATAAAGAACACATAATAGTACATTTTGCAGATAATGCAAGGATGGTCAATCGTTATATATCAAAGTATATAATAATAAAATATAAACTGCACATGCAATTGAGTAAGGAGATGGTAGAGTGACTATATACAGTTTTTATTTATTTCAGCATAATATGGGGGTACAGATGTTTAGGTTACGTGTGTTGCCCTTGCCCCCCCTTCCCCCCTCAGCCCAAGTTTCAAATATGTCCATCCTGTTGCGTGGTGCGCATTGCACTCTTTGTGTATGCATATACCCGTCTTTAATCAGGCTATTAGAATGTTATGTCTCTGTATCGTCCGACTGTTGGTATTGCTTCTCTTCAGTGTGTCAACTTACACGGATAGCCCCAGGCAGAGCTCAGCTTGAAATGATCATTTTTCTCTTTGTGCAGTCCACTTCCTGCTTTGCATGTGCAAAGACTTCCAAGAATGGATCAATCCCAAACCTTTAGTTTATATGTACTATTTAAATTGGATATCAATACTTAATGTGACAATAAGTTGACATTGTTTCGCTTTTAAACTTATATTAGTTATAGAACTTTGAATCTGTTAAATCAGAATTTTGATTTCTAAATAAGAAAGCACACTTTTCATAAATCAGTTCAATATGTAAATAGAGAGTATTTGTGTACGGTTTGCTTTTTGTTCAAATAAGAAGGTAAAATTACACATAGTTAATACTAAGTAATGGTGAATTCACACATTATGATAGGCTGAAGGAGTTAACAACTAATGATGAGGAGATCAGGAAGAAAATCACTCGGAACAATCTTTAACAGAATTTTTTTTAGAGGACATGGACTGGTGAATTTACAGAAGAGTTTGCTTATAGATCTTCTTCAAAACAACTTGTATTTACAGTAGGAAATAAAACAACTAGGAGTTGGCAAAAGAAAACAAGGAAAAATTGCCTAAAAAGGAAGTTTATTTCCCAGGATCAGTTAGCAGCTATGCTCATAACAAGCATAATATAGTGTATTTTCATATTCTATTGAACTCTGCACAGCTTCCCCCAAACACACAACAAATGAACAAGACGAGAACTCCAGGATTTTATTTAATTCAATATTGCATAAATATTAAATGCAGGCAGGGGATTGTAAATGGCAAAAGGAGAGACTGTGCTGAATCTAAATTGTGATGAAAATACTGTGGGGAAATCATGGTCCCAATTTGCTACTTAGGAAGAAAATTTATGTGAATAACAATACCAGACTCTTCGAAAACCTCCATTTAATGATTATCTACCATGTTCTGTTGTTAAAGAGGACTTCTTGTTGAATTTCTTTACTTTTCCTAAGATGGTTCACATTGATGTTGTTCCTGTAGTGGGTCCTTATTCTATCCTAAAGTGAAAACTGCACATTTACTCAGTAGGAACTGGTGCTTTTAAAGGCTTATTCTGTTCTGTGACTAGCACAATGCCAGGGCTCAATAAATGTTAAAAAATGCATAATTAACTGACAATAATAATCAACATTCTGCCTTTAAAAGGACCCCTGAAACACAGACTGTCAAAAGCGAGTTCCCAGCGTCTCATTTATTTCCAAGTTCAAAACAGCTTTCACTCAAATCACCGAACACTGGATTTGAAGTTTCTTCCTGAATTGATTCCTTCGTTCAGAAGAAATCATCCGCACCGCTCTGTGTCTGTGAATGCTAAATGGTGATGGTTCCTTCTCACTTAGCGTGTCATTCTACCCTACAGCATAATGTAAATTCAAGTTATAAGTGTGGCTGCAAAAAACTGTGGTCTTGAATATGCGCGGACCTTAAAAATATATTCACTGTTATTTTTTTATTTTGGAAAAGTCATTAATGTCAATTAAATGTCTTCAAAAATGAATATATTCTGATAAGTTCTCTTTGGAGACTTTTGAACTACATTGTTCTGGACCAAAATGGAACGTGAAGCAGAATATCACAGAGACGGCACAATATGAAGAGAGTGCTGCTTTCCATTCACTAGTCAAAAATGCCTTCTGTATCTTGCACTGCACTTGGAATTTTTATTTTTTTTTTTGTTCTCTTTTCAGTTAAGCTCACTCTTGGATGCATTTTTTTTTTATTTTGGTAGAATGAATGGTTTTCTGTCCTCTTCAGCATTATGAAAAATAAGCTAGTGTATTAACATATATAAGCCTTAAAAATATTAGACATAAGGAAACAATTTCCCCTGCTGCCTGAACCAATGTGTATTTCGAAATATGAACTATTCATTATAGGGAATACTGGTTAAGCATACAAATTCCCAAACCCCATAGGAGATTTATGGAATCTTTGAGAGATGGGTATGAAAATAGGCATTCTTCAAAGTTTTCTGGGTTATTTATGAGTAACAATTGAAAACACACACACGCACACACACACACCACACAACGAATTTCACCATCATCTAATAGAGTTTTCTTTCTCCTCACCTCCTGATATTCTTAGAAACAGCTGAGATTATTCATTGAAATATAATCTTGATCTTCCAATGGAATTAACATCCTGAGAAACATTAATGTCAGAATAAGGGAACTCATTAATTTCTCATGGGAAAATGATTCTATAGAATCTACGATGTGCAGAAATGTAGCCATTAATATGAGCCAGGCAACCATTTTAAAAACAGAGTCTAAAAGAAATGCAACTACTTTAGAAGATACGATAAATCTAATCTCTGCTTCGGATTAAAATCCTTCTAATGGTGGCCTTATTTTTTGCACCATTATAGTTTCCTTAAATAAATGATACAAATATTCTTCGTGTCGTCTACTCTGCAGGCTCCTCTTTCTTTGAAGTGCTGCACTCTTTGAAATCTCACCCATTTTGGCAATTCACTCATGCAAGAGGTGAAAATCAAAGTGGTTTTGCATGTGTTTAAAACACAAAACTGGCTGTCAAAAAATCAATCACAATTTAAGAGTGTATCATGATGTGTAAAAACATAAAAATAGAAATTATTACTTCAGTTCTGTTCTGTTTTTAGGACTATGAAACAGGAGTTTAAACATAAATTCTCTCCATTGTCTCCACTCAAACACATATATGCTGTAATGTTTTGGAACTTATGATACTCAGAATAAATTAATAGAGAACTACTAACATAAATGTGCAAGGGTTATGAATGGGAAATAAAAAAAAATTAAAAATAACTCAAAAGGAACTAACAAAAAAAACCCTCAAAACATCTTATACCACACTGTGTTATTCTCTTCTTAACTACAGTTGAGTTATTCAAATCACATTTGAAGATTATATGCACATTTCCAGATTTTGATTCTCACCCCAAGCTGGGGAAATTCAGAGTCTTCCTCAACTAAGTTAAAATCCAAAATACCAGCAATTCAGAAATCATAATTCCTTGTATCTCTGTTTGTAAATGGATTCTGTTCTTAAAATCCTTCAATGTTGGAGTATTTCTAAATGCTCAGAAAGAGAGGAACACTTTGGTAATTACTTCATATATATCGGTGTCCAAAATATTGTCCAGTATCTCAGGATACATATCAAAAGGGATGGCCCTCCAGTCAATATGGACGACACTGCAAGATCTAATGCCTGGCCCAGTTAAAATACTTTTGTTAGCATTCTATGATACATAACATAGAAGAAATTTGTGAGGATTAGTTTCTAGTTTTCAAAACTACTTTTTAAAAATCAGAGTGTAGAGCAAATTTCTACCAAACCCTCATAAACCTAAACCAGAAATTGTTCTATGCTGGCAACCATTCCTCGATGGCTGACTTTAAGCAGATGTGCAGTTGCCAATCAATGCTCTGCTAAATTACTCAGTTTCTGGCACCATGATAATACCAATATCCTACACAGACCAGCATCTGGAAAATCAATAAGGCAATCCAAAATTTACGTCAATGGCCCAGAAATAAGTCTCTTATTTTGCTGTTCTAGCAAGTATTTATCCATGGTAATTTTTTTTTCAATTAAAAAATAAGATGTTGGGCAGGGAGGAGGGAGACGGGGGAGGAGGATGGAGGGAGAGGGGACGGGTATATGCATGCACAAAGAGTGTGATGCGCACCACCCGAAGGACGGACATATTTGATACTTGGACTTGGGGGGGGGCAAGGGTAACAAATGTAACCTAAATATCTGTACCCCCATAATATACTGAAATAAAAAAAAAATAAGAGTCAAGGCAAGCATACATTTTAGCAGTTTCACAGTTTTAGCCTATGGATAAATATAAGACTAATTGCAGCTTTATTTACATGTGGTTTCTTTTTCACATCTGTGTTCTAGACCTGCTTTCATGGTACTCAGAATGACATCCAATCTGGAATATAGGGATATATTGAATATTGCTACCCTGAGAATGAAAGATAATATTGAAAATGCATATGTGTTATTTCTATTGGGCAAAATGTGTGAGAGGGAGTCCAAATTATTTTCATTTTCTCAGCTAATTTTCCAATGTCCAACTGGATAAGATAGACTCCAATTAAAGAAGAATAATGTATAATAAGAAAGCACTCAAATGCAAATAAAAAGGTCCTCAGTTATAAGAATTATTGAATTTATTACCTAATAGGTAACATAGTTCAGTTTAGGAAAATTTGTTTCTAATCTAACTGCTTTAGGTAAGGAAAAAAAATATTGTTTCAAAGCAAGGAGGTTGGGGAGCCATAGTACCCGCTTAGATATATATGCTCCTGTATATCAGATATTATAATACAGATCATTTTGCAAAAATTATTTATTACAGATAAACTTACTGAAGAGGCCAATACACGAATATTTTAGGGTTATGAAGATCTAATAGCTCTTGTTTTTTTGTTTTACCTATAATTATTTTTCAATTTTAGGCTAGGATTATATTTTCCTTGTGATAAACCACAAATAGGAATATAGCACAAAATACAAAATACTACCTTTGGCCAATACTTTCAGACCCATTTTTCTGCTCAGAGAAAATTATTATTATTTGTTTGATGTGTAATCCTCTGGTCCTCTTTCTATACATTGATTAACACATATGAGTGAAAGTTCAAGCATAAATATGCATAAACTTACATATTCAAACATAGATTCACACCCGCTCTACTAATGTTTGTTTTACACAAATGAAATTCTATTTTTCTCTTCTATGTTTCATCCAATGACACTGTATCGTGGATTTTGTTTATGTCAGTCAAGGATAGTCTATCTTAATTCTTTAAATTGCTGTATTCTTTAGTTTAGATTTTTAATACATTATTTGAGTACTCTCATATTTGTCAGTCTATAGGTAGTTCCTATTGTCATAATAGTAAAATAACACTGATGTAGAAATACTATGTACATATTCTTATATATAAGTAAGACTATTTCTTTAAGGTGAATTTATGGAAGGAAATGGCTTAGTCAAAGAGTGCATGTTCATTTCCAATTCTGAAAGACAGCCAAATTTACATTTCAAAAGAATCTGCCAGCTTATACTCTACAAAGAGCACTTAAGAGTGATAACCAGCATGTTATTTATTTACTTTTTTTTACACTTTTGTCAAACTGATGACTGAGTAAAAGCAGCTTTGCTCTTTTTATGGCCATGATAATCCTACTTCTTAAAAAGAATAAATTCATAAGTTTTATCCTTTTCCTATTAAACTGGAACCTTGGCATTTTGTAATTGATTATTACGGGCTTTTTTACATTCAGTATAAATACACAAACTCATTCATTTGTTTATATTTATATAGACATATTTGAGACATATTAAATATTTTCTTTCAGCTTGTTACTAGCAATTAAATGTATTTTTTATCACAGAGTTTTAATTTTTCTTTTAACATTTTAGTCAAATCTGTCATTTTTTTTTACAAGGAGGTAGGAGAGCACTGTACCTGCTCAGACATATGTGTCCTATATCTGATGTTATATTGTAATGATTACAGATCATTTTGCAAAAATTACTTATTACAGATGAACTTACTGAAGAGGCCAGTAAATTATTAGGGTTATGAAGACAAATTAAGGTTTTGGGTTTTGTGTCTGTCTTAGACATATCTCCTCGATTATAAATGTGTTTTCTAAAGTTTTCTTCTGATACTTGTTTTACACTTGTCTACTCAATCCCTCTTTAATGCATTTTGGGGCATAGTATGAAATAAAGGTGAAAATGTATGGGATTATAAATGGATAAGTATCCAATAAACATGGATAGAAAAACCTAGTATTCTAAAAATGTCAATTCTTTCCAAAGTCATCTGTAGAGTTAATGAAGTCCCATTGGAAAGGTCAGCAATATGGTGTAAGGAACTTGACAAATTGATACTAAAAGACGAGTATGGATGAAGGGGTGAAGTACACCCATGATATATTTAGAAACATGTCTTGCAAAATATAGGCATGTCACACCTCATGCCAAAAGAATTATAAATCTATAAAAAGTAAGAAACTATTAGAAGAAGTCAGATAGGCAAAGGATGAAGTGGGCAAATGCAGACACAGACACAGGCCTGCATATAAATGGAACTTTATGATGAGAGAAGTGACACGACAGATATCCAGGGAAGAAAGCCTTTGTTCAAAAAATGGAGTTGAGAAATTTTGTTATCTGTATGGAAAAAATAAAATAAAATGGATAATCATCTTACTTATTTAGTAATACACTTAAACTCTAGAAAGATTAAGAATTTGCATATATATAAGCCAAATTTTAAATTTTTAGGATAAAATATAGATTAACATTATTCTGACCTTGAGGTTGGAATGTATAACTAAAATATGACAGTATAAGCACTAAACATAATGAAAAATATTTGTAATCTGCCTATATGTAATTAAAAATTTTGTTCAATATTTAATACCTTAAGAAAGAGAAAGATAATACAAATTGAGAGAAGATATTTGCAATACATATAACCAATAAAGAATGAATATAAAACAAAAGCCAATAAAAAAAAGAGTCTCAGTGAAAACAGGGCAAATTGAATAATGACTTCACAAGAGTGAAACACTAATGACAAATAAGCATATAAAAGATGAACAACCCTATTAATTATTGGAAAGTGTACACCAAGTCTTCAATGAGATAACCTTTTATAGTCATTCACCTTGAAAGACTGGGTGTCAATAAGATATTTTACATATTACTGGTGTAGTAGTGTACATTTATATAACCATTAGAGAAAATAATTTGGGACAATCTTATAAATGTGTTAACTTGTCTAGCAATCTACTCCAAGATAGATAAATAAGAGTACCATGACCATAATATTCTAGGACATTTGAATAGTAACAATGACAAGAATATCTGTTGACAACCAATATTCCCATTTATGGAAAATGAAAAAATAAATGAGATACATGTGAGCTACAGCTACCTGTGCTACTGTGAATAATTTTTAAAATGCATTGTTGACAAAATGAAAATACCAGAAAGGCAACATTAAGGAAATACACACCTTAAAATGTTTAGGGTCAGGGAAAACCAAGCAAGATTTTGTTTCCTCAAACATTATGTGATATTTTTAAAAAGCAAGTATAGTGGCTACCTTTGGCAGTAGTAGGAAAATGATATAGCGAAAAAATAATCAATAATGAAATGTCTCCCAAAAAACAAAAATCAAGGACTGGGTGGGTTCACCACTGAATTTTACCTTCAAAGAAGAATTAATACCAATTCTTCTCAAATTATTCCAAAAAAACTGGAGCAGAAGGAATTCTTCCTAACCTATTAATAACCTTGATATAAAACAAGATAAGAGACACAAAAATAACAATTGAAAAAAAAAATTACAGGCCAATATTCCTGACAAACATAGACACAAAAATTCTCAACAAAATACTCACAAACTGAATCCAACAACACACCAGAAAGATAATACACCATAATCAAGTGGGATTTATCCCAGGAACATAAGTATGGTTCAATACATGCAAATCAATAAACAACATACGTCACATCAATAGAATGAAGGACAGAACACATGGTCATCTCATTAATTGCAGAAAAATCTTTCAATAAAATTTAACATCATTTCATGATAAAAACTCTTAATAAATTAGGTGTAGAAGGAAAATACCTTAACATAAGAAAGGCCATATATGACAAGCCCACATCTGAAATCTTACTGAATGTGGGAAATCTGAAAGCTTTTTCTGTAAGAACTGGAACTGATTAGGATGCCCACTGCCACCACTCTTCTTCAACATAGTACTGGAAGTCCTAGCCAGAGTAACTAGGTAAGAGAAAGAAATAAAGGGCATGCAAATTGCAAAGGAGGAAGTCAAATTGTTCTTGTTTACAGATGACATGATCTTGTGCAAGAAAAACCTAAGAAACTACCAAAAAGCTCTTAGAACTGGTAAACACATTCAGTAAAGTTGCAAGATGCAAAATTAATACACAAAAATCAGTGGCATTTCTATACATGAACAATGAACTATCCAAAAAGAAATCAAGAAGACTATCCCATTTAGAATAGCTATCAAAATATTAAAATACCTAAGAATAAATTTAACAAAGGAAGTGAAAGACCTCTGTACAGAAAACTACAAAACACTGATGAAAGAAATTGAAGGGATAGAAACAAATGGAAAGACATCCCATGCTCATGGATTAGGATAATTAATATTTTTAAAAAGTCCATACTGTCCAAAGTGTTCTACAGAGTCAATTCAATCCCTATCAAATTACCAAAATTTAACATCCCTTCTGTCATGAAGAGATGTTAAATTTTATTTTCTCACAGAAATAGAAAAAAAAATTTCGAAATTTGCATGGAATCCCAAAAGACCCTGATAGCCAAAGCAATGCTGAACAAAAGAACAAAACTAGAGGTAACATATTACTAGACCTTAAAATAAACTTCAAAGCTGTAGTAACCAAAATGTCATGGTACTGGCATAAAAACAGACATACAGGCCAATGGAACAGAATGGAGAACCTAGAGATTAATCCACATATCTATAACCAATTGATTATTTTTAATTTTTTTATTTTTAATTATTATGAGTATATAATATTTATATATATATATTTAAAGGGTACATGTGATGGTTTGATATAGGCATATGATGTGAATTAATGAAATCAGGGTAATTGGGGTATCCATCACCTCAGGTATTTATCATTTCTTTGTGTTAGGAATATTCCAATTCTATTCTTTTAGTTATTTTAAAGTGTACCCTAACTTATTGTTGATTATAGCCATTTTGCTGTGCTATCAAATATTATTCATTCTAATTATCTAACTATATTTTTGCCCTCGTTAACCATCCCCACTTTATTTCCCCCTTGCTGCTACCCATCCCACCTCTGCTAACTATCATTCTACACTCTGTCTCCATGAGATCAATTATTTTTAATATGTAGTGCACATGTGAGTGAGAACACATGAGATTTGTCTTCTGTGCTTGGCTTATTTTACTTAATATAATGTTCTTCATGTTGTTGCAAATGGCAGGATTTCATTCTTTTTATGCCTATATAATTTTTCATTGTGCATATATACCATAATTTCTTTATTCATTCATCTGTTGATGGACACTTAGGTTGATTCCAAATCTTGTACAGCCATCTGATTTTGTACAACAGTGCCAAGAACATTCATTGGAGAAAGGAGAACCTCCTAAATGGTGCTGGAAAAATTAGATGTCCGTATGCAGGAGAATGAAACTAGATTCCCACCTCTCACCCTATAAGAAATCAACTCAAAATGGACCAGAGACATGAATGAATACCTGAAGCAATAAAAATTCTAGAAGAAAACATAGAAAAAATGCTTCAGCATGTTGGTCTGGGAAAAAATTTTATGGTGAAGACCTCAAAAGCACAGACAAAAAAGCAAAAATAAACAAATGAGATTATCAAACTAAAAAGCTTCTGCATGACAAAGGAAAAAATCAACAGCTTGAAAAGTCATCCTACAGAATCGGAGAAATATCTGCAAACTACTTATCCAACAGTGATTAATATCCAGAATATGTAAGAAACTCAAACATCTCAACAGCAAAAAATCACACATTCCAATTTTTTTAAAAAATGGGCAAATCAGGTGAATAGACATTTGTCAAAAGAAGACATTTGAATGGCCAACATATATATATATATAATATATATATATATATATAATGCTCAACTCTGCTAATCATCAGGGAAATGCACATAAAAACTATAGTAATGCACATGATCTCACCCCAACTAGGATGGTTGTTATCAAAAAGACAAAAAATAACAAATATCAGAGAGGATACAGAGAAAGTGGAACTCTTATACACTATTGGTGGGAATGTAAATTAGTACAGCCACTATGGAGAGAAGTATGAAGGTTCCTCAACAAACTAGGAATTGTACTGTCATATGATTCAGCAACCCCACTACTGGGAATGTATCCAAAGGAAAGAAAATCATGACATTGAAGAGACATCTGCACCCCCATGTTTATTGCAGCACTATTCACAATAGCCAA
>CAUYSK010113146.1:0-16254 GCA_963575035.1 Avahi laniger | reverse complement strand
CATGACCAATCACCCATGGTTCTTGACCAACCACAGTCCAGCGTTCAACCTAGAAAAAGTAAAGTGGAAAGTCATCCAAATGTTGGCTGACTGAATTCAGGCACTGCAGGAGCCTTGGAAAAGAAAAGAAGTACTGTTTGCGGGCAGGAATCTATATGAGAAGAGGCAGGACCCTTTTCTCCAACTCTAGGAGTAGAAGAGACCAGAGACACACCAATGGACAGTTCATACCAAATGGACATAATTCAGCTCAAACAATCCAGGCACTGGAGTGAGACAGGATTCAGAGATGACTGCAAAGTTTTTGTCCAAACGACCACAAAATAATCATATGAGGCATCAAATTCGCCTCTTTAAGGTTAACAGCCTAGGCAAGGTGTTAGAGGTTACAACAGCTATTTAGCTTCTTCAGCAACTCATTTGGATACAAAATATACTTCATTTTCCCTTCACACTACATGTGGCCAGCCCCAAGTTATCCAGCCAAAGCTGACTGTGAAACTGCCCCAACTAAGAGCTACTGCAGTATTACTTCTGCCAGCTGTATCTATTTCACTTTTCTCCCAACTGTTCTAGATAATCACTGAAATAATTTTTTTTTCCAATTTGATTCCAAAATGACATTCAATCTTCATTTCTTATCTGTGGTTAAACTTTTTTCATAAATTTCTTGGACCTGTGGATTTGTTTTTTAATGGCCTGTTCATGTTATTTGCCCATTCAGACAGGATGTTGATTTCTTAGAGTTTGATACGTATTACACATATTAATCTTTCACTATATATTAAAAATATTCTTTTCCAATGGGCTGTTCACCTTTTAATTTATATAGCATTTTATATTTATAATGTTTCACATTTTTATGTTGTCTCCATAAACCTTTTCCCTCTGCTTCTTGTTTAGAAAGTCCTTTTTCCACTCCACTCACATCAGATAGTTACCTACATTTTCTTCAGCGTGATCTTCTTTGATGCGCTCATTCTTTAAAACAGGTAATTCACCTGGAATTTCATGGTATACATAAATTACAAATCTAACTTTGTTCCTTTAATGTTTTTCCTAGTACTATTGAATAATTACAGCTAAATTTTTTAAATTATTTTAAATGACAGTATTATGTTTAATATTGCATAGTGTAAAATCTCCCCTAATTTTTCAGAAATAATACTTTTGTTATTTGTTGATTCTTCCAGATAAACATAACGTTATTATGGGCGGCCCCCAAGAACAGAAGCAACTGTGGCAAAGGTCACTACAAAGATTTTTTTTTTTTTACTCTCATAAGGCTTTGGATGAGAACACCAGTAAACTTTCCCTCTCTCCCACTCACTGTAATCATGTATATGGCTGAATCCCATCTAGTAACATGGACACTTCATTTATCAATGTTGCTTTTCTTTGCAGAGGTTCTTTAACCTAGACGTAAATTCCCCGAGGACAAACACTGTGTCCCCTTTGCTCTTCAGTGTATTCTATTCCTAGCAGCTAGTACAGTGTACTAGTTCCTGAATGAATGAAGTCAAAGGGACCTAGAACATTTGTCTTAAACATCTTATTTAGTATCTCTAACCCAAAATACCTAAAACAGTAAGTACTGTTACCCTGAACTCACTTGGTGTGTGTAAACTGAGCAAAGGTATAAGTGCAGTGATTTACAGCCCACTGCGCTCAACTCTGACTAACAGCATAACCGACTCCAAAGGCAGAGACCTTCCTAAATCACTGCAACAGCAACACAAAGGGCAAAAGGAAGTGGAGGGTAACACTGGGGATAGGTTAAGATGAACCAAACTCAAGAGTAGGAACTTGCACTTGAGAACTACAGAAGCATGTGCTGAGTGAGGTATGTCATTGCTGTGGTGAGGTAAAGAGGTCAGAAAACTGCTTTAAAAAGTCCTAGACCCAGTGCTAAGAGAGATTGAGGACATTTAGGGAGTAACAACCCAGAGCAGCGGTGGGCAGTCAGAAAAATATCCTAGGTCAAACAGGTGGGCTGAATCAGTGTTCCTGACCTGTCTTCTTCCCAGCTCTTGCCTGAAGGAACTCAATTATTATAATAAAAATCGACCTGCTGGTGGAGCCGGGAAGCGACTGTGGTGAATTGTGCACAGACTGCTGGCGCGGAGCACCTGCGCTGACCCCTAAGGGGCACCTTTTCTGGTCTAACGATGTACAAGTTTTAGGATATATTTACAAAGATGTTTGTCACAGCACCGCACTAATGACAAAAACCAAACGATTAAATACATTAATGCCCATCTACAGGGGAGTGAATGAACAAACTGGTACATCCACACTTTGCGGCTGGGAAAAAGAATGGGACACTGGAGACTTGGAGAGAAAACCACAATATAAGAGTTTTTTGTTGTTATGGGTTTTTTTTAAATGTTAAGATTAGGCTGTACATAGTATGATCTCATTTTTATAAAAATGTTCACCGAATATATAAATATTTGTGTATTTTTATATGAGCTTAGATTGGTATTGAAGAATAAACACCAAGTTGTTAACACTGGTTAAAGAGGAAGACGAAAATTTATGGGGGAAAGACTGAGCTGGCTTTTTCGTGGTATATTTCTCTACCGTGACTTGTTAAAGTGGGCATGCGTAGCTTTTGTACCTAGAAAGTAAAGGCTAATAAATTATTATTCCTGAAAATAAATAGACATGTCAACAAATTTTGAAGAATGGACATTAACAATGCAAATGTAAAATTATCTCAGAATTATCAAAAGCAGAACAAGCAAAATAATGAACCCCATTAAGAACATGCTTGAGACAGTCAAGCTTTGATGACTCAAAGCTGGAAAGAGGTACTACAATTAGCTTTCCTTTGATCTCAGGGACTTACTTATGCTTCTTATCTCAAGACAGAGCTAATAGACCAAATGGTTCTGAAAGGTCCTAAATAGTTCTCAAGATTTGGGTATATTCCAGGAAGACTAAGTTAATTTAGCTATTCACAGGGTGGCACATTTGACAGGAAAAATGCAAATTAGATCACTACAGTTAGTGTTCGATTAGCCACTCTAACTGGAGGGGAAGTAGGGACAAATAAATAGACAGGATGTTACAGGCGTCACGATGTATTTGACTTTGAAAGGCTTGTTCAACTTGCTCAGGAACACATTTAGGAGGGTGCATGAGATTTGTATGAGGTTGCAAATATGCTGTGTGGTACACCAGGGAATTAAAGATCAACCACATGAGAATCCTCCCAATGTACTCCAAAATATATTCAACTTTTAAGGAAGAGAGAAAATCATCCCCAACCATCCCTAGAGTATTTTTCATGAATGTTTTTCAACCTGTGGGTCATGATCCATGAATGGGTCTTGAGATAAATTTAGTGTGTTGTGATCAGCATGGGTCTAGATTCAAAAAAGAAAGAAGAAAAAGGGAAAAAAGAAGTTTGAAAACTACTGCCTTGCCAGGAGTGGTGGCTCACGCCTGTAATCCTAGCACTCTGGAAGGCCAAGGCAGGTGGACCACTCAAGGTCAGGAGTTCGAGATCAGGCTGAGCAACAGCGAGACCCTGTCTCTACTAAAAAGTAGGAAGAAATTATCTGGACAACTAAAAATATATATATATATATATAAATTAACCAGGCATGGTGGCACATTCCTGTAGTCCCAGCTACTCGGGAGGCTGGGGCAGGAGGATCGCTCGAGTCCAGGAGTTTGAGGTTACCGTGAGCTAGGCTGATGCCACAGCACTCTAGCCAGGGCAACAGAGCCATACTTTGTCACAAAAAAAAAAAAAAAACCAAAACCACTGCCTTAAAGATTCCCTTCTTTTCTGTGCCCTATCTCCTACCTCCTACTCCAACCAGTGTGAAAAATCACTTACTCTCAAGTCTGGATAGTCACATCCTGTGCCAATTTTCAAGGAGCTGATTTTGCTATTTTAAAAAAAGGCAAGTTTAAGTATCCATTAGAAAATTCGAGAGATAATTCTATTTTCTCCACCTCCCAGCAAGGTGTTTGTTATAATGGGTGAGTGGCTTTGCCTTTGGATTTCTCCCTGGGAAATAATACCTAAGTGCCCTTTTTTCTGTGCTGTATATTAAAACACCACATGAGAACAAGGGAGACCACAGCAAGAAAGTCCGAAGGTGGCGATCAGGCTAGCTCCTGCGGACCGCGTGAACAGCCCAGCACCAGTGGCCGAGGTACGAGGACACTCACCCTGGCCAGGACAGCGAGTAAATCCTCGAATGCGAAGTTACCTCTTGCAGATGTGTTGCCAGCACATGGAACCCAAAGACTACTGTTACCAGCAGAATTCTCAGCAGAAAAGACATTTACTGCTGAAGCTCTAGCATGTTCCTCAACACACAGGAGTAAAACACTGATGTTAAAATCCAGCAGCTACGGCTCACAGTCCCTGTGCCCAGCTGCCTACCAGCCCCTGCACCCACGGAGGCACACTCGACATAGCCCAGACTCAGCTCGCCTGTCCCCTGCAAGCCAGCCCACCCCGCGCATCCATCTTCTGCACTGTCGCCAAGGCCAATTAAATGAATGAATAAGGGCCGAGAGCCACGTTCCACGGGGCCTGTTTGCCTGAGCCAGAGACTCGGGTATCCTTTTTGAGTTCTTCCTCCACATCCCTAACTCTTATCAATTTCTGTTTATCTTATCTCATAAATGTCCCTGGAAACTGTCCACTCCTCCCAGGCCCGTCCTAGCTCAGGGACCACTGCTCACCTGGATTGCGTCAACAGCGTTTTAACCAGTTTCCTGCCTCTGGCCTTCTCGCTAAACTGACCTCCAAAGCCAGAGTCAAGGCTCTGAAGTGCAATTCTGATGATATCACCTCTCTTGCTAAAAGAGAAATATAAACAAACAACAACTCTTCAGCAGCTGCCCTTCACCCTGAGGTCAAGTCCAAGTTCCTCCCTGTGGCCTAAGAACACCTCCCCGCCCCACCCCTCTGCCCTTTATTAAAAGGATTTGTTCTGCAAAATTTGGATTCGGCCAAAAGGTCGCACTCCAGGATCCAGGAGGCCACATGTGGCCCCAAAGCGGCAGGTTCCCCAGCCCAGCGTGGGCACCACTCCCACGTACCCTCCTCACTGCCATCAAGCATCAATCACACTATCTCGGTGGCCTTGTTTCTCGGGTCTACTTCCAGTAAGTGTGTGAACTTCCTGAGGACTAGGAGTGCATCTGACTGATTGCCAACATCAAGCACTGTGCCTGGCGCAAAGCAGGTACCGACAAATGTATGCTAAAGATGAAAGATCGATCCGGTCCTCTGTCGTGGGAACTACAAAGCTAAGCCAGGCATCAGCCGTCATTGTGTGATTTGCACAGTTACACGATGTAGACTTTCAGCAATAGTTAGGAAACCAGCCCACCAAATCTCCGAGGTGCACAAGGCTGGAAAACCCAGGGCTCGTCAGTCATGCAAAGTCCTCAGCTACACGATCAGAAAGCAGAAAGGAGCATCAAAATCGATAGAATTCTACTCATGATTATAAAGTATATTTTGCCATTAAAACCACTTTATGTAAAGAAATTATACCCCCCCCTCTCCAAAATCACAATTGTAACAGCTACTAGGTCTCTCCATGGTCCTTTCCAATTTTTAAATCCATGTTTGTGTTTTTAAAAAGCTGTGCTCAAAGCATACATATATTGCCAATTTAGTGTTATTTTGCATAGGTTTTCCCAAATGGGTAGTCTTCCTATTGTATGTAGTTTAATGGCTGAGTAAATGCCATCAAGTTAATACATCATACTTTCTTTAATCATATTTAAGCTGTTTCTAATCTTCGCTGATGTAAAATAATGCTGTAACAAACATAAAATGATTTCTTTTTTTCAAATTAGGAAATAATTTTTTTGTTCTTATCTTAGAAGATTGTTTCACTACGTGAAAGAACCGAGAAGAATACATACTTGGGACACTGTCCACGTGAACGATACTCAAAACAGCGGCTAGTGTAAGAATGGACAAAAAATAGGGCTTGGGGATAAGAACACAGGCCTGGTAGACAATGAGGAAAGTGCAAGAGAGGAGGCAGCGGGAGGCGATGGAGACGCCCTGAGAAGGGAGAGAGGCTGCTTGGAGGGAGGTCGGACAGGCAAGGTGCACGTGGGACATGTTCCCGAAGACACAGGAAAACCAATTCTGGAGAAACTCGTCGTCGTTCTCAGACAGTTAACTAAGACTCTGCCCTTCAGCTGTCCCTGTTCAGAAACAGGACGTAAAAGTGGCGAGAGGGCCATTTCAATACGACCGAGAGGGCAGGAGCTTTTCTAGGTGTCTAATTTAGACGTAAGAGATAAAAGCCACGAGGGGCAGCAGAGGATGCTGACCTTTTTCCAATAGTTGGGGAACTGGAACTAAGAAGAGAGAGAGCGAACAAGGGGAGAAGGGCTCCCCGGGCAGAAGATTTATGAGGGACATGTTGGGGAACGTCATCTGAAGGAATAATAGAATATCAACCCACTCTGCCCCCGACAAGTGGTCACTCAGCGGTACTCCCTCCTCACCCCCGAGTCTGGCCCTTGTAGTGACAGCTAAACTTCTGCCAACAGCTGGACTCCTCACTCAGTAGGCTTCCTATAATTAAAATTTGATTCAGCACTCATGTAAATATTATTTCTCACACCACTGTCTTCCATCACTGTTGTGCTAACCTCAACAATTTTCCCATCCCACTTCCACTGTCTCAAAGAATAATAAAATCCTCCTAGATATCTCGTTCTTAATTAACATGTTCTGTTTTCTTTTCCTCCTACCCTACCCTCCTGTCTCCTAATGGAAGGCAAAGGGGATCTCAAGTCTTCCTGAAAACACAGAGCTGTGGTCAAGTGATTATAGGCCTGTTTCTATCTATTCCATTTATTTTATCAAAAAATCTTGTAACGATATTTACACATCCTCTAAGAAGGCAGGTTACTGTTAAGCCTTGAATTCCGCAGAGCTTAAACGTAAGAGGAGGAAAAATGGCCAACAAGTCATATTTTACAGGTAAAATGCTACACATCTCATACCATCCCCCATACCACACTTCTTCCATGCCTCATTCAATACCCTACAGAGACCCTTTAAGAACAGTCTGTGCTTTCAGCAGTAACTGACATTCCTGTAAATCCATGTAATGTTCAGAAAATAAATCCAGTGCTCTCTGCTGCCCATACGGCACCATTAATCTTACCAACAGCACCACAGAACGCTCTCCTCCACTCCCCCCTCCATCTGCTTTAAGTAGGGCAAGTGTTTTACTCATGTTAATTGTTCTGACAGATGAGGATCAACACTGCTTTAATCCATTTGCAGCCTAGCACGGGGAACATTTGTCTTCTCAAATGCTGTTAGAGGCAAGTACACTGGCTGTTAGTAACATGAGAGCTACTTCAGAGCGGTGCTCAGTACTCTGAAGTGACTGACTCTACTTTCCTTGGAGAGGGAATTCAAGGGAAATTCTTCCCGAAACTGGTTCAAGATTTTTCAGCTGCCACTGTGGTTGTGTTTTGATCCTTTAAAAACAGTAGATAGTAGAATTTTATCAAATTAAGACACACTGAATCAATGTCTATTGATTTCTTTTAAAATGCTAGTGTTTCTTCTCATTTACCAGCTAGTAAAGTAATATGCAAGTTCTCTAAAAGACAAATGGATGCAGTTGAATTTTTCGGAAGGATTTTGCTATAAAATTCAACAACCCAATTAGGAACTGCATACATTTTTACAAGGATATACCTAGCACCTGTTCAAAACACAGAGGGGAGCATTAGACCCAAGGCCTGCCATGTTGACAAGAGCATGGGCCTTAGAGATAGGCACACCTGGGTTCAAATCTCAGCTCCACGGTTTTTTACCTTCCTGACCAGCAGCTGTGGGTATTTCGAGTATCAACTGATTTAGCGCATTTTCAACATTCAGCCCAAGCCTGTCGCCAGCCAAGGGCTTTGGGGGAGCTCATTTAAACTGTTATACATACCTAAATCTTCGTTCTAAATTACCTGAAAAAGTAGCTTCATACAATGTGCTAAACATTCCATAGAGATTTCTACTCTCACCCCAGAAGTACAAAGAAGACTCTCATAGAGAACAAATTCAGTGTCCCCCGATTTTAGGAGGGTATTGCTCTTCACCCCATCCTCCCTGAGCAATGTTTCCTCACCAGCATCAGACTCCACTGGCCACCTCTGCTATTCAATACTCAGCCCCCACGTGGTCTTGCATTTGCCATTTTCTTGTCCCTAATGCCTCTGTTTTATTTCTATTTCCTCTCAAGTCCATCTCCGTCTCACGTGCTTTCATTTTAATAACCTTATACATTTCAAGTGTTCAGTTCAGGCTTCCAGCTCAGAAATCTAATGAAGAAAAATATGGGTATGACTCAGATTTATGGAATATATTGCATAGAGAACCCACCTGAAAAACTCACTCATTACACCTGGTGGGCAGGACTACTGATTTCCACCCCCCAGCTTTCAACCCCGTGCAGGCTGCACTGGTGAGATGGAAGTAGATGGACAGAAGAATATTCTCTGAGTTTTGGCGCTCTTTCTTCTTTAGCTTCCAGGTAAGGAGGTAACCTATCATTAGCTACTTAACAAAAATTCCTACAGACATGAGAAATGCTTATGCTATAATGTCATTTTTGCCCCAAAAGAATATACATTTACATATATATTAGGGTCTCAACAGTGTAAAAAAGATCAATTTTTTCTCTATAAAACATTAATACTAAGTATGTATCTAGACGTGGGACTTTAGGTAATTTTTATTTTAGTATTTTTCTTTCTGAATTTTATGTAATAGTTAAGAATTACATTTTAATCAGAAAGACAAAATAAATTATAATTTATTTTAATTATAAATTATATATAATTATAAATTATTTATATATTAAATTATTTATATATAATTATAAATTATTTAATTATAAATTATAACTTATTATAAATGTAAAGTCATTTATGTCTTCATCTCTACAAGTTATCATTTGCCCTGTTTACAATTTAATCCAAAATCATCCAGAAGAGCCAACTCAAATTTTGAAGAGCCAAAGCTTCAACTGCCAAATTGATTAAATCAGATTAATACAGCAGTGCCCTAAAAACCTATGTTCATATATTGAGACCAATACATCTCTACGTGAACTGATGACACTCAGTAAGCAATTTAGTCTAAACTCCCAGAAACAGAAAAGTTAGACAATTCTTAAATAGGAATTTTGATGGGAAGCTTTAATTCTCAGGAATTATTAATAGTTTTCCTGATTCTGCTAACAGAATATGCTTGGATGTGCACAGGCCTCTGTAAGACCGTATCAGGCAAATTTTAGACCAGCGGTATTTGTCAGAACACCACAACCAGCCGTGAAATATACCGATTAGAATTTATTAATAGAAATGGATTCTGGGGAGCTTCACTTTTACTGGGACTCAAGAGACTGGCTGGGCTGTTCTGTTGTTTATAATCACTGAGGTCAATAATTAGCAAAATGAAATATAACACATATGAGCTCCAAAGACTTATCTAAACTCACAGCATTCAACGAAAATACCCTGCATCTGTAAGATGGAATATAAATGAGAGATGATACACAATAGTCTTAGCCATACTCTGACTACATCTGCTGTCAGGAAAGTGGGGTCAAATCTGACTCTACTTCTCTGGGCCTCAGTTTTCGCAGCTACAGGATGAGATAACTAACCAACCTCTGCCACCACCCCAGAGGAAGAACTGAGACAATGTGTATGAACGCGTGGAAACAGTAACAAAAGGCAAACCTCAGACCAAAATGAAGTTCACCCATCTGGATGGTTCCCTTCTTTACGTGTAAAAGTCAACAGTTCCAAAACCAACATTGTGCAAAGATAGAAAAAGGAAAGACAATCAAGCCAGCTCCCGGACACCGTGCTGAAGGCTGCGCAAGTCTCCTTACCCGGGACTGCAGGCCCACTCTGAGCCCCTATCCTGCCCGGGCACCGCAGACCTCGTTCTCTGTCACCTGCATCATCCACTCATCGGCATCACCTGTTCCTTTTCACCGGCCGAGCCAGGCCCTGCCGCACTAACACGGTGGAGACGCGCTGTGCTTACGACAGCTCACCGGGGTCAGCTAGAAGCGTCCTCACGTTTTACAAGGTAAAGCCACAGCTCTCTTCTTCACTAGGGTTGTTCCTTACCTGTCAATTTAGTTTCTACATTAAGGAGACACCCCCCCACACATACACCTAATTGAAATGCTTTTAAGGAGTTTTTACAGTAGGGAAGGAATTGAAATGCATTACACACGTTGTGTAGAATCTCTCCAGTTAGTATTTACCCGATAGCCTCCACAGCTTGGTGTCTGTTCTTCCACATCAGCACTCCAGCCAGGGCCAGTGTTGCAGGTGGTTAACTGGGCACACATCCTTCGTAACTCATTCAAAATACACACACTGGGCGCCTATTGTGAGCCTGGCATTCTGTTAGGTATGGAAGTACAAGATTAAGACACTCTTCCTACCTTCAAAAGGCAAGACCTCAAAAACTACATGAAGACGTTTACACGGAAATATGAAAGCACATGATACCTCCTTTCACACATAACATAAAACACGGTGAGTTTTGTATTTACGTGCCAGTCTCCATGCCTGATGGTGAGCTCCCAGATTTACTTATTCCCAGTGCCTGGCACAAGGCCGGGCACATAGCAGCACTTGATACGTGTTTATCCAGTGAGGAATGGACACTCTGGATGGCGGAAAGGTGTATACCCAATAGCCATGCTGTTGCGGGAGCCTTGTGCTAAGGGTCTCACTAACGTGCCACAGACAGCACGGAGGTGTTCGATGCCCTTCCCACTTGAGGGGACTTAGGAAGATTTTCTTGGAGAGTGGGCAGTTGAGCTAAGCGTGGAAGCAGGATCTCAACAGGTGGGAAGCATGAGAGACGAGGCGGGTGTGTCCAGGCGGGCAGAACTGCTTAGATGGAAGCACGGTGTGATTTATACTGGGCCGTCGCTGCCCGGTGATGGGCCTCACGCAGCTGGGGCTCTGCAGCGGCCCCATCTGCTCCTTACGGCTATCGATTTCAAAGGTTAGACTGCTGCTCTAGCAGCCAAAGCACAGGTTCCTGACACTCCTGAGAGAAGAGCTCTGCTCAAACCAGAGAGGTTTGAAAAATTTAAGTGCTCTGCGTGTGTGAGAAAGAGAGGGAGAGAGGCAGAGAAGTTTTTCCTTTTTATAATAAGCAGCTTCTCTAAATCTCAACTTTTTCAATTTATACGACTTATTTCAAATATTATCTTTTCTTCCTTTAGGTACCAGGTCAGAGAAAATCTGACCTACTACTAAAAACACTACTCTTAAAAACATTCTTTCCCGTCTCAGAAGGCATGTAGAATTGGTGTCAGGGCCTCCGACAGCAACATGGTGGCATGTGGTCAGACACCTCCCTCCTCAGGAGGGCCTGGCCTTACCCCAGGGTTTTGGTTCCAAAGAAGCCTGGAAGGGGACTCCAGTTAGCTGCCACACTGGCAATCCAGCCTCAGCAGCATCGGTAGGAACTTTGTACCCAGCACAGAGAAGGGCCGGAGTCTGACCATATCCAGAACCAGTCAGGCACTAGGAGAAGTGTGCAGATCCAAACATCCCATCTGAAGAGCACCACAGGGAAACTGGATTCATCGAGAGGGACGTGAACTCTCTGGAAACTGTGACTAATGAGGAACGATGGTCAGAGTTCTCTCTGTTCTGTCTGAAAACAGACTTGTGGGGAGAGCAGGGGTAAGGAGACTAGAGGACTGTGGCCTACTGGCCCGTTCCACGTGCCTGCCACTTTGTCCACCCACCCCTCCACCTCCACAATCCCCCACGCTGTACTTCAGTCGTGCAAACTGAAGCTCACTGTCAGAGTATCCACAACCGCAAGGCTGGTGAGCAGAATGAATGTCTGACACCAAAATCCATTTTTATCCTCTCCAAAGCTCATTAGAGGAGACAGCTGGCATTTAATTTTTAGAGTGATCTCAAAAGAATTGTAATCTCTTAACCTTAGAATTTGTTCTTATAAGATTGTTGTCCCACTTATTAGCACCATGTATTTGTCGAGATGCATCTGGATAGTATCTACTCTGGTAGAACAGAATAGGATAATTCAGGTCCTTAACCTAAAGCTCTTTTTCTATTTAAGATAGTCTAAAAAAGCTACAACATTAGCTTCTAATTCTTTGCCACCCACCCTCTGCCCAACTCAACTGGTTTTCTTCAGTGGTCAAGAATAATTTTTTTTGGAGGGGAGGGTTTGGATTGGTTAGAAAAATGCTAGACCAATTTATTAATATAAAACTTTATTTTGCTAATTTGTGGAATAGGAATAGCACACAGTTTCACTCTGTAGCAGTTCAGTTTCTCTAATCCTACAGGAACAGAGATCAACAAGGCTTATTTTTATTAAAAATATCAAAAGAAGAGATAGACAGGTGTAAGTCAAATGAGTAAGTCTGAAACTGCAAAACATATAACTTCTGTGTAAAATCCTTAGATTCCACCAACAGGTGGAGGTGCAGTAGGCAGCTGACAGCTTCAACTTCACATCTCCAATCCTAGAATTATCCGCTGAAAAAGACAGGCAGACCATCTTGACTTTATATAAAGAACTCACGACACATACTATTAATACAGTGAGAGAAGAAAAGAAAAAATTACTCTGAGAACCTCTATTTGTCTACAAACACGAATCACATCTCTTCCACCTTTTAACCGAAAGGGATGAGAGAAGAGAGAGAGAGAGAGCACACACACGTGCACAAAGGAACCAGGGAAGCCCGTGGGAAAGATCTAATAACACACAATCCCACGGCATCAGGACACACAAGGCTGCTAACCACACCGTGTGGTAAAGCATCACACCTTGAAGAGGAGAGAGCCGGCTGAAGGGGTTGAATTCATCCCAGTTTGGATTCCGACTGTCTAAGCTGCCTCGAGGATGAGGTCCCAACTCCCCGGTAGTCAGGGGAGTTTAGACAGCAGGGCAGGCGGGCCGTGTGAAGGGGAACAGATTACGCTGCGCGGTCTAATCCTACTTAACAAGACAGCAGTCCCAGAGGAAACGACTCTACAGACCTGAAAACTGTGAAGAAAAACCAATGGCTCTGACCAGCAAAGGAGACACTGTGTCCACACACTTGACTCCTAAGAAGAGTCCACATGCAGAGACCATCTATGTAATTCTAAAAATCTCAGTTATGAGATCCTAAAATTCCTGGACATGTGATAGGCCAACCCATAGGAGATTAGAAGCAGCAAATTAAAAGGCTAGAGACAGCTACTCAGATACCAGCAAGAACTGACAGCTGACAGGGAGGTAAGAAAGAGAATAATTATTTTCAAAAGCAAACATATTTAAAAACTCAGCATCCGTCTAGGAGCCCTGAGAGGGACTAATAGCTTTACAAATTTCAATCACTCTTGAGTCATTGCCATCCCCAGGCATGCTAAAATAATTTATTACAAGTGTAAGGAGAGAAATACGGCTTGGTAGCAGAACATATAAAAGAGATTTAGGAATTCCAGTTCACGCTAAGTTCATTATGAACGAAGTATGCTGTGGCTGCCACAGGGCTCTGCAGCCCTAGGATATGGTAACAGAGGCTGCTGTATGGGAGGGTGGAGGAGGTCACCCCTCCCTACCCTGTACTGATCATTTAGTTCATTTCTGGACCCCTTATTTTGAGAAGGAAGAGCAAATGTGTGCATTCCGTTGAGAGTCACCAAGACCCTGATAAGATTTGAGAATACGGAATAAGAGATTATTTTTTTAAGTGGAAGGGCACTGGAGGTGGGGGGCGACAATGCATAGCCAATGTGTAGAACTGACTGGAAGCTGCTGCTGAGGCAGGGTGGGGGTCCCTGGGATTCCACACATCTGTGCCTCAGTGCACCCTTGCACCTGTGACTGTGAGCTGAGCACATCTACACAGTATCCCTGGCTCCGTCCTCCAGCCCGGCTTCTCACACGGGGGAAACCCGGAGCTGGCAGCTGCTTGAAGCCACAATGCACGTGGCTCAGGGGGCTGCAGTCACATTTGTTTGGTTTGCACCATCTCCCTTCTCACCCCCTCATTTGAGCCTGTTTTAAATATGAATGGGTTTAACATAAAAATATGTTTCTGAATTTCTTCAAACAACCTCAGCTCAGGCAGCCCAAGGCTTGCATCAGGCATGGGGACCAGGGACTAGAGACGTGGGCAGCCTCCCCCTTGGCCGCTGCCCTCCACAGTTAACATGACATCCTTTTCAATAAAAGCAAACAAGACCTCCTTGCCTACTTCATCTCTTTAACCTGCTCTGTCTGGTATTTGAGTACAGCTTGCCCCAGAGCCAGCAACACTTTTACTTGATGTAAATGCAATTTAAAGTATTTTTATATTTAAGACCAACACAGATACATTAGAGAACAAACCAAAACACATGTGCACTTTTCATCTGTTAGCCCTGGGATGCTGAAGCAGTTTCAAACTTATGCATCCCTTTTTCAAGTGTCATCATGGGCTTCACTCTGCTTCTTGAGGGATGGAAATTTCTCATCTAGCTTAATTTCAGGGCAGTGCTTCTTAACCAAGGGCAATTTTGTTTCCCGGGGACATTTGGTAACGTCTGGGGATATTTCTGGTTTTCACAGTGGGAGGTGGGCAGGGGGTGCTCCTGGCGTCTACTGGGTAGAGTCCAGGGGTGCTGCTAAAAGTCCCACAATGCACAGGACAGCCCCGTAACAGAGGAGGATCCAGCAGAAACCCCGCTTTAGGGGACCTTTTGATTAGTGCTGGCCGATAAGACAGAGGACACATTGAGGCTTCTTAACGTCGGCCCCAACCAACCGTTCCACACTCACCCAGACTTTGATCTCCCGCAGTTTCTCCTCCGTGCGTCGTCTGCTCATCACCACCAGTCTTCCTTCCACCCTTCGCTCAGGCAACTTGGCCATGCCGTCCCTGAGTGTATTAATGCCACACCCTTTTACCCCTATTCAATATTGCCTCCTCCTACAAGCTGACCTCAAGGTTTCCTTGCCAGAGTTAGAATGCGTCCTTCTGTGTTCTCGTATTTTAAAACATGAAAAAAAAAACCCACCTTGATAATACCACAAATGCGACAACCTTCGCTGTGTGTTGTTCAGTCCTTATTTGCACCATCTCATGTAATTCTCGCAACATTGCTGTGTGACAGGCAACAAGAAGTATCTATTAATAGGGTGGCTAAAAGCATGGGCTCTGCACCAGAGCACACCCGGACTCGGACTTCTCTGCCACCTCTTATTAGCTCCATGACGGTGGGTAAGTTTCCCCAGCTTCTTCTTAAGAAAATAGGGATAAAAGTGCCCTCATCTCCCTGGGCGGTTGTGAGGATCAGAGGAGCCCAGGATTTTTCAGGGCTTTGCCAAGAGACTTCCATGTGCTGGGGCTCCCAAACCTCTAGTAGAGAAGTTGTCATACAGCACTTTTTGTGATGTGAAGGCTAACATACACCCATGAGGAAACAGACTTTTATATATCACAAACGGGAGCCACACCACGTGACAAACCAGGCTCCTTAGAGTTCTCGTGCACACTCAGAACAAACCGAGGGACAAAGACCTGACCACAGGAGCGTAAATCTGGCGTGTGGCCCTGCTCCAGGGCGACCCATTACCACTCTGGAGATGCACAAGCAGGAGCAAGTCAACCAGGCCTTAAAGGAGCCTCTCATTCCTGGGGTTTTGAAAGGGGATGCAAAAGGGGCCATGCATTATTTAGAGCTCAGGAGGCAGGAACCCCAGATGGGAACTGAAATAACAAACACAGTCTGGGTCCGGGCCAGCTCGTCCACACTGTATGCGAGCCCCGTGGTTGTCTCTGCATGCCCCATTTTCTACCATAAATTCATGAGGACCACGAGTGGGCACTGTCAGGTTTCACGAAAAGACAAAAGCCAGATGACAAACTAAATTCTTCTCATTGTTTACCAAAAGGAGGTGAAAAAGATTCTAATTATTCTAGCACTGTCAAGAAACAGGTAAACGAGAAACACAGAATCACTTTCAGCCACAGAATACCACGCAGTTCGCATTTACTCTGTTCCCAAGGCCCGCCACGGTGACTGCGGGGGTATGGCTATCAAGCATATATTATTTAACAAGCAAATTGGATCAAGAGGCTGAAGGCTTTATGTTTTCATATTCGTTAAGTAAAAATATATTACAGAAAACACAATAGCAGAGAGGAGGAGGGCGAATTAAGGTTGAGAGCACACACACTCCAC
>CAUYSK010113144.1:0-19560 GCA_963575035.1 Avahi laniger | reverse complement strand
TTTTTGGTAGAGACGGGGTCTCGCTCTTGCTCAGGCTGGTCTCGAACTCCTGAGCTCAGAACGATTCGCCCACCTCGGCCTCCCAGAGTGCTAGGATTACAGGCATGAGCCACCGCGCCCAGCCTAAATATGTTTTTCTTAACCAAAATGCAATATGGTAACCATAATTTTTATGACCCTTAACATGCCAAATTTACTGAAGTCTCCTGTACTCTTACACTAGCAATTGCCAGATTCCACAGGTCTATTTTTGATGGCAGGGTTTTTTTTCTTTAATAGACCAGTGGTAACTGACCACTGCCCTTCAGGGAGGGTCTTGCCTGCAGCACCTAACTATGGTGATTTCTCTAAACATCTTTACAGCAGACTTACCGGTGTTTCCTTTTCTTCTTTCGTGGAGGAGTATCGACATCCTCAGCAGGAGCTGGAGCGATGATGCTAGACTCCTTCACTCTAAACTCATACACCTGACAAGAGGAAGTCTTATTTAAGCAAACCATTCTTATATTCATACCAGAAAGATTTGTGACTTCTGTGACACTGCTAGGTGCTGGGAACACAGTGGAAATCATTGTCTCTACCCTCACATTGGGGAGAGTAGCTGTAATTTTATTCTGGTCAAGAGTTGTGATACTAAGTTTAAATTCTTACTAGCTTTTTAAACCTATTGCTACCTAAAGTGGGGAAATTCTGTAACACATTGAAGAACGATCTTCTTTCAGCTCCCTCTTAGGAAAAAAAAATTTAATTCTTTTCAGGAGATGAATGAATAGGAGCTTAATAATAACCAAGAATATTCTTATGTTTGGACAATGGATCCTTATATTTGAAGCCCTTTTAACAATATTTTTATCACATATGCTTACCTGTCTACATGTTTTGGTCCCAATCAGCCTAGCAATGGCACAGAAATTGTCATAGTAAGTGCCAATGAGGACTCTAAACATCGAAGCTTCAGCACCACTCCACTCCACATTCTCAGGAGGCTCAATATTTGGCTTCATCTTTATTGGTGTTTGACACCGAGAATTTGCTTCTACAAAACCAAATGTAAGCACAAGGTCAAGATATGCTGCTTGGCAACAGTATTAAGATAAAGATTTAAGGTGACGGATGTGCCAATTACCCTGATTTGATTATGTAAATGTATAAAATGATCACATGGACTGAGAATACATGTACATTATGCATCAATTTTAAAAGTTAACTACTTAAAAAGGGAAGAAAATTTAGGGTATGCTTTAAAAAAAAGCACAAGGTTACTCATTTTAGAATAAACTAAAGCTAGAAACAATATCAATAAGATTCTTCTCCCATGGAAACCATGAGACTGGCTCCCTTTAATACACTTTCTGAAATGAAGGCAGATGGGCTTAGCCTGTGATTGAGTATTCATGGTATAATTCATAGGGATGAAAGGACAACTAAAATCCAATCAGTAAATACCAACTCATTTTCTAACCAAAACTGCTCAGAGAAAATCAAGAATATCAACCCAAATGATCTGAATTTCGCTAGGTCCTTTCTAAGAAAGACGAAAAATGGAAAAAGTGAGAATAAACTGGATCAGCAGCTTCCATTCGCCCAGAAGGGCAAACACCACAAGCTAGGGTAGGGGTGGGGCAAAAAACAGCAGCAACAATTCAGCTACACATCCTGAGCAAGCTCTCTGGTCTTACGATTTCTCTTTATACTTAAAACTAACCAACTGAGAAAATTATTCAATGTATTACACATCCCTAATCTTCACAATATGAAACTTTCAAAGCATTTGTCAGACTCAGTTATTAGATGTGTCTTACCAGAGGAGCTCGAGGTTTCATCTTTTTTCTCTTCTTCTTCTTTATCATTGTTCTCACCCCCCGTTTCGGTCCCTGCTTCCCTATCACTGTCTGTATCCTTGGACTCCAGCACATTAATGGTGGGGGTGCTAGGTCTGCTGCTGTTATTGGGAAGCCGTCCTCTTCTGCGGCCTCCTGGGCGTTTTGGTGGGGTCTTTATCCGCTCAGCGGTGAGGGCAGCAGCAAACTCCTTTGCTCCCTCCTACAAAATGAAAAACGTACACATCAGGACCAAGTTCCAAGACTCATTTTGGTGGAAGAAAAAATTACATAAGGCAAGTTAGTCAATAAATTTATCACAATAACTATTCATCACAAATTATTTGCATACCTAAATACATTTGTTTTCAATCTGCTTTTGACAGTTTGAAAATTTTAGAAACATAAACATGAATTCTATATATTCCTAGAGTGGTACAAAATCAGGAAAAGACAGTTCTACATAGTGAATTTGTGAAACATGTTAACTGATTATAATTAAAATAAAATATAAAATATACTTTATATAATAAAGATAGTTCTATATATACATACAATCTATTTAAAAGTGAATCTTAAGAAGAATCATATACCTAATATGCATTCCTATTCAGGGTTTAAGATAATGCATACCTCTTCATGGTAATATTTAAAGTATATAAGAAAAATATAAAACATATACACACTTGCTTGACTTTGTCACTTCTGTCTTACTGTTAAAATATTCATATTTTTTTCCTGTGAGGGATACATAGCCACAGGACTTCCAGAACAAGACTGTAAGAGTTACATTTTGCATTATGAAGCACAATAATCCAATCTCACAAAGTATAAAACAATGGTAAGAGCATGGTTTATAGAAAGACCACAGAAACATTTTAGATGAGCCAAATAAAATTCTGCCTTGTAAAGAATATTATAAAACAGTACTTAAGAATTCCATTTTTTAGTGGAAATAGAAGGGAGAAGTTTGAGAGCAGCCAACAGTTTTATACTTCATTCTACAAAAACCAAATTGCTTAAAAATAGGATACCTTCTGCAGGTGCGATTCAATGAATCTTCTGTCCAAAATCCAACAGGCAATATATACCCATTTAGTTCCTAGGTAGGAGTGGCTTGGTTCAAAGAGGGGAAATGGTAAAAATAAGATAGTACCCGTAAAAAAACAACTTTTCTACCTCATATTTTCCTAACCCCTTACCTTTTCTCCATCATTAAGAAAAAAATCTGTGGGACGTATAAATATAGCTAAAACGACAGTGGGTCTAAAACTGTTAAAAGGGACATGGCTATGAGAAAGGTTTAGGAGCTACTGCATATGAATGATTACCAAGTTTCTGGTTTCTAAGTGGGCTATCTCTTGTTTCACACGCTCACAAACTTTGTGGAAGGTATAAAAGTCCTTGATCCTAAAGACCTTGAAATGTTGCTGAAGAGGTAACACAGATGAAAAAAAATAATAATAATACAAGATTAATGAAGGACTAAAATGTGTAGCATATGAGCTATGGAAGAAACAGCATGGGTAAGAAAACTCTACCTAGTATATGGCCCATAAAGGCATAGGTGTAGACAAAGTTAATGCTGACTGCATCAGTTCTACCAAAGTGTTAAAAAAAAAAAAAAAAATTTTTTTTTTTTTTTTTGGTCATGACAGCCTACCATTGAAAAGCCTACAGCACCCGGTGTTCCCAGGCGGTCTCCCATCCAAGCACTAACCAGGCAAAGTGTACAATAAGACTTCTCAAATACCCTCTGGAACAATAAAGCACTAAATCTTACCAAATGCTGGTAACACTGTGGTCCACAAGGTTTGTTGTCTAGAGCTGCTTCCGTGTTCTTCCGCTTGTAAGTGTTAGGTGTTGCATGAAAAGCTGCAAAATAAGACACAGAATCCAAATTTAACTATAAAATATTTACTTTTTCACTTTCCCGATTCCACTGGAAAAGTCAATTAATGGATTACAATCTTGCTAATGAGTAGCTTACATTACTTTATACAACTTTCTTTCAAGCTCTTACTGAACTATCACAATGTATTCTCCACTAACCCTCTAACCCCTAACCAGGAAGGAAAAGCAGTAAATTCTGCAATGAATTGTGATTTTTTATTTTCTCCTTGCAAGTATAATTGACACACATAAACCATAAACTATGATTATAAACATTTATTTAAATTGAGTCTTTAATATCTCCATATAATCAGTTGATATTCCCTCTACAATGAAATCAGATTTCCTATTTTTAATCAAAAGAATTCTGACATCTGTATTTCTTGATTTCTTAAAAAAGGCAACTTGTCAAGTGGGGAGAATGAGACACCATGTTACTTGTTAAAACTCATTTTTAAAGATAAAGAGGAGAGCCCCAGATTACTAACATTCAAATCCCCCAAATTACACCCAATACAAGAACGCACTGATAGCTTACACACCAGTGCCTTTCGACAGGAAAACGAAACAGTCAGATATAACAGGTTTTAGAAAGATAATATTGTTTGACACTTCAAACTCCCAAATAATGTGATAGCAAAGATTCAAATGATGGTATGCTGGTACATGAAAGCAGGGTGAATACACCAGTGTGAACTTGAGAGAATTATTTGTGAAAGCTTGCTTCCTCATGTATTATACAAAGACAAATGCTAATTTGTACAAGAATTATACAAGATAAAAATCATTTTAATTTGGATAAAAACAAGAGGCATAGTCACAAAGCATTTTTTAAAAATATTTGTAGAAAGCCATACTTAAGTTCGACAGAATGTAAAGAGGAAATAAAGACAGATTGATGAGGGAAGAAAGGAAAAAAGATGACAAAGTTATGTTTTTAAAGTAGAAATCAAAGTTCAAATTTTGTCAAGTGTGTGAGCTAGTTTCTTCCAGAACAAGTGCCTAATATCACGTGATTAATTTGGCACTGGATTACACTTTGACCAGCTGAAGACCCCTAATATAAAGACTGAGCATATATAGAAGCTTAAGGCATCAGCAGCAAGGAATTACATCAATCTGTTAGTAAAAAACAAGATCTTCATCACCTAGTCAACACATACTTAGCTACACATTTTCAGTAAAATTTG
The DNA here is from genome assembly GCA_963575035.1 of Avahi laniger. NCBI lineage: Eukaryota > Metazoa > Chordata > Mammalia > Primates > Indriidae > Avahi > Avahi laniger. Next base: position 14,657 of record CAUYSK010113144.1, on the reverse strand, counting down.
TTTTTGTTTGGATGCCTCCTCTAGCATGTTCTATATGTATAGACTTAGCTTGTCCCCTCTGAGTGACATACACAGGCACAGATGCATGTATCCATGTACACACACACTCCTGAGAAAGCACACACACGTGCTTGTGTACAAATGGGGAGAGCGGCCTCTGCTGGCCCTGAACTAGAAGATATCTGTTAATCACAACTAGATGCTCATTAAGCCTGATTATACAGTCAAAACAAGAACAATTGTAAAATTAACATACTAATAGTCACAAGGTACTTTAAAAAATTAAAAAGGGTCATTCTTAATTTCACATTGTATTTACCTAAAACTTGAAAGAGAACTATTCTTATGACTAGATTTCTTTCAGAAGAATTTCAAACTTCGATTCCTAGGGAAAAATATTCATATAAAGAATTCCCTCTTCTAGAAATGTCTTGCCTATTTTAGATTCCAGAATATTAAACATAATCCATTCAAACAAGCTTTTAGTATTCAAAGAAGTTATCAAAATATATTTCAAACTAAATGTAATGAGAGGGAAAGATTATATAAAATTCCCTGATGAGAAAAATTATTAGGAAATTAAGGCAAGATACATTTCAAATTTTACAAAACGGAGAGAACATGGATATGGAGGGCACTTATTTTTTAAATATCAAAAGCAACCTACAGTATCTTGATGAGAAATCTTACCTAAACATGTTCAAAGGTAAAAAAGACTTACAAATTATAATATACAATTTCAGTTGTTCTCTATACCTATATATAAGATTAAATTGGCAGTTCTAAAAAATGGCTAAAATATACTGAGTAGCCGCTTAGAATCTTATATTTCACCAAATTAGTGACATCTCAAATACACAACTGTGGAATCAAAGAACTATAGAGGCTGGGTGTGTTGGCTTATGCCTGGAATCTCAGCATCTTGGGAGGCCAAGGCAGGAGGATAGCTTGAGCCCAGGAGTTCAAGACCAGCCTGGGCAACATAGTAAGACTCTCTCCCTACAAAAAAAACTGACAATTAGCTGGGTATGGTGGCACATGCCTGTAGTCGAAGCTACTCCAGAGGCTGAAGCAGGAAGACCACTAGAGCCCAGGAGTTCAAGGCTGCAGTGAGCTATGATCGCACCACTACACTCCAGCCTGGGCAAGTGAAATCCTGTCTCAAAAAAAAAAAAAAAAAAAAATTATAGAGTTGGAACAAACCTTAACAATCACCTATTTCCATTGGTGATTTTACAAATTAGAAGACAGAGGAACAAAGAGAATAATTTGCCTAAGTGTACCTTATTCAGTACTCCTTTTCACTATATGAATAAAGAAAACTTCACATCTTTATAATCAGTCTTTGAATCAGTAACATTAGCATACACCAATTCTCTTAAAAACTTCTTTAAGCTTGTTGTGATAAAAATAAGTGATCACAGATCAGTATAAAATGTCAGTTTTATACATTAACTTCTGCTTAAGGTACTGATCTTATCTACTCTGATTAGAATTTGTTAAGAATAAATTCTTACTGAATATACTTACTGAATATACTCTAAGTAAATCATTTCGTGTACATCACATATATCGAGGAGTACCTCACAAAATAAAAACTGTCAATATTAGCACATAGTATAACAGTAATAACAGCAACAACAGTGGAAGCATCTAACAATAAATGCTAGCAAAACACACACTAAGAGGTTTATAGCCAGTATCTCACTGAATGCTCACCAAAATTCCCCAGGCATTAGAATCATAATCTGCATTTTATAGATGAGGAAAACAGGTTTAGAGGGGGCTAGTCGTTTTGTTAATTATATGACAAATACAAATTCAAGTACATCTGAAGTTTTAACTATTACACATTCCAAAATGTTTTCAAAAAAGTCAACCACCAATTACAAACTTTGAAATATCTTCTTTGAAATTCTAACCATTTAACACATTAAAATTTCTCCAGTCAGGCAGGGCACAGTGGCTCACACCTATAATCCTAGCACTCCAGGAGGCCAAGGCAGGAGGATGGTGTGAGCTCAGACGTTCTAGACCAGCCTGAGCAAGAGTGAGACCCCATCTCTACTAAAAATAGAAAGAAATTAGCTGGACAACTAAAAATATATAGAAAAAATTAGCCAGGCACGGTGGTGCATGCCTGTAGTCCCAGCTACTCAGGAGGCTGAGGCAGAAGGATTTTTGAGGAGGAGTTTGAGGTTGCTGTGAGCTAGCCTGACGCCACAGCACTCTAGCCCAGGCAACAGAGCAAGACTCTGTCTCAAAAAAAATAAATAAATAAAATAAAATTTCTCCAATCAACATCAATACACATTCCAGTAAAAATATTCAAAACAGATTTTCACATAATATCAAAAAGGACAAATTGACATAATTCGGTTTGTGTGTTTGAGTGTACACTCATTTATTTGTATTTTGGAGACAGGGTCTCGACTGTCACCCATGCTGGCGTGCAGTGGCAAGAACACAGCTCACTGCAGACTTAAACTCCTCGGCTTAAATGATCCTCCAACCTCAGCCTTCCAAGTAGCTGGAACTACAGACATGTGGCCACCATACCCAGCTAATTTTTAATTTCTTTTTTTCCCCCAGAGATAGGATCTTGCTATGTTGCCCAGGCTGATATCAAGCAATCCTCCCACCTCAACCTCCCAAAGTGCTGGGATTACAGGTGTGAACCACCACGTCTGGCCAAGGGTTTTATATTTAAAATGGATTCCTTGGATATTCAGATAATAACACATATAAAAACATTTTTTCCATGGAAAATTCTACTTGTGGTCCTGTTTAAGCACATATGGACAACCCAACCTTACTTTCCCATGTTTAAATTCTCTTCAGGCTTCCCTTCCTGCTTACTCCCTATTAGAAATGTTCCGTTACCCACCTCTTTACACCCAAAGTCAATTTAGTACCTGACCATGGTTCCGCAAACACAGGGAACTAGACAGTCAAAGACAGATGAGACAGTCAATTTTTGACTGAAGACTTGATAAAGAATTACCACGATTCCAAGTTTCAGAAAAATCAGCATCTAATTTAAAAAATGGATTGTAGCGTAAAAGTTATCAGGAATATAAAATGTGATTAGTTCTAACCAAAACCATTTATCCTTCAAGGTGCATTAGAACATTCAAGTCCCTCTAATAGAAATGTTTCATGGTCTGGGGTACTGGGCCTCTAGCCCAGAGGAATTACTGATCCCCTACCATCAAACCATTTTCCTTACATTAAAAAAGAAAGGGAAGGGAAAGAGAAAGGAAAGAAAAAAGACACTCCTAATGTCTAAATAACAAACAAGGCCTGATATCAGTAAGGCTATCAACACAGATATAATAAAAGTAGTTAATATCCAAAAAGTTTTTTTCATCTGGAAGTTTAAAAATTCTCCCTTACACAATGAATTAAAGAAAAAATATAAAACAAAATCTTAATTTAAAATAGAAAAAACACCAAATATCAGAACCTAAGTTGAAAGAGTGCTCTACAATTTACTGTGTTAAATACATATATCCAAAAAAGAAAGCATGAAAATGTAAACATTAACTCATAAACAGAAAGTGGAAAAACTAGTATCATAGCTGATTCTGAGAAAAAAAATACATAAAACAGATTTTAGAATAAAATATATAAACCACTTATTCTCATCAAAAAAGGGAAAATGAAATACATAAAAACAAGAAAATATTCACAAAAATAAAAGCAATCGAAACAATCATTAAAGAACACATAGATCAACTATACAATTTTTTTTTTTTTTGAGACAGGGTCTGACTCTGTCATCAAGGCTGGAGTGCAGTGGAATCATCGTTGCTCACTGCAGCCTCCAAATCCTGGGCTCAAGTGATCCTCCAGCCTCAGCCTCACAAGTAGCTGGGACTACAGGTGCACACCACCATGCCTGGCTAATTTTTCTATTTTTTGTAGAGATGGGGTCTCACTCTTGCTCAGGCTGGTCTTGAACTCCTGGCCTCAAGTGATCCTTCCAACTCGGCCTCCCAAAGTGCTGGGATTACAGGAACGAGCCACCATGTCTGGCCAATATAAATTTCCAAACCTGGATATAAGGGATAATTTTCTAAAACTCATCCAGAAGAAAAAGAAAATTTCTATCTACCAACATCACTAATTTTTAACACTGTACTGAATATACATGCTAATGTAGTTTAAAAGGAGAAAGAAATTCAAGTTACAAAGATTAGAAAGAAAGTAAAACCATCAATAGCTGCAGAGCATAATTTCATAACTGGAAAACTCAAAAGAATCTACCAAGAAACTATTATAAACATGAAGACAATTCAGTAAAGGAGCAGGTCACAAAATATTTAAGATATAATAGTAAAAAGCCCAACAACAGCAACAACAAATTAATAGCTAGAAATAATCTCAACAAAAAATGTATAAGAGCTACATGAAGAAAACTTGAGAGGTTATTAAAGGATGCAAAAACAGACTGGTATGGTTAGACTTAACCCTTAGGTAATTTATAAATTTAATGGGATTCCAATAAACCCACCACCAATTTTTTTTTAACTAGACAGGCTGATTCTAAAATTTATACAGAAAAACAAGAATAGCCAGGAGATCTCTTCATAAAGCCTATGGATAGACAGACTAAAGGAACACAAAGTTGAGAAACAGACCCAAATATTATACACATGGTAATAGGCAATGAAGGAAGTATCTCAAAGCACTGAAAGATAAACTTTTCAATAAATAGTATTAAAACAATTAGGCAACTGTGGAGGTGGAGGAGGAGTTAAAAAAAATAAAGCCTAAAAAAAGTGCTAGGAAAAAAGGTGAGAAACCCCTTTATAATTTTGGAATGGAGAAAACCACTGATAATTCAACTACTTTAAAAAAATTTTTTAACATTGTTTATGGAATTTTTACCAAACATACTAGAAAAAAACTGCAACTCATCTCAAAAAACCTAATCCTGATTATAAATAGCTCCTGGATATCAAAAAGACCAATGAGCTAAAGAAGAAAAATAGTTCACAGAAAATAAAATATAAATCTCTCAAACATAATATAGGAAGATACCCTCATTTGGAAGAAAAACACGAAATTACACTAAAAACCATCTTTCACTTATAAAATCAGTAAAAAAAAATCAAAATCAGTTTGGTAAGACACTATCGACAGGATTCTGAAAAAAAAAACAAGCACTCTTACTTTGCTGGTAGATCTACATACGGTAGGTCATTTGGCAACATTTAAATAAAGTTTTACCAGGAAACTTGAACTTGTGGGAAATGGGTACAGGTATGTGTGCAAGGTTATTACACTGTGGCAATATCATGGCAAAAGGCTCAAAAACAACCCAAATGTTTGCTTTTAGCGACTAGTTGTGTAAGTTACAGAGCCTCCTGAAGTCACTATGTCGCTATACGGATTGGACTAATACCCACAATATTAAGTCAAAAAAGGGAAAAGGCTGACCACTATGGTACCATTTGAATTAAGATGGTGGGAAAGGGAAGAATATATTTATATCTGCCAAGGAAACTAAAAGATATAAGGGGAGTGAGGTGAAAACTCAATGGATGGGGGACAGAGGCTGTAGGGAGACGTCTCTGGACACATTTTAATATTTTTTTGAAATGTAAAACACGTGAATGATGATCTATTTAAAAAATAATATCACACCTGTAATCCTAGCACTTTGGGAGGACAAGGTAGGAGGATCGCTTGAGCCCAGGAGTTCAAGACCAACCTGTGCAAGAGCGAGACCCCATCTCTACAAAAAAAACAGAAAAATCAGCCAGGTGTTATGGCGTGCACCTGTAGTCCCAGGTACTCAGGAGGCTAAGGCAGGAGGATTGCTTGAGCCCACGAGTTTGATGTTGAAGTGAGCTGTGATGACACCACTGCAATCTAGCCAGGGCGACAGAGTGAGAGAGACTCCGTCTCAAAAAAACAAAAACAACAACAAAAAAAACTAAAACACAATAGCTAGTAGGAACCAGGAACTATTTTAAGTATTTCACACACATTAATTCATTTAATCCTTACAACTCTATGAGGAAGCACTACAGATTTCTCAATATGGAGATCAAAAAAAAAAAAAAAAACTAAAGCACAAAACGCTATGCTTAACACACACAGTCATGCAATGCATAACAACATCTCGGTCAATGACAGCACATAAGACGGTGGTCCCATAGGATTATGATATCGTATTTGCCCTGTACCTTTTCTATGTTTAGATGCTTACTATCGTGTTCCAGTTACCTATGGTATTCAGCACAGTACCATGCTGTACAGGTTTGTAGCCTTAGAGCAACAGGCTATCCCATACAGCCTACATGTGTAGGAGGCTATGCCACTGAGGTTTGTGCGAGTACACTCTATGATGTCTGCACAATGACGAAACTGCCTAACAACAGATTTCTTAGGACATACCCCCATTGTTAAGCAATGCATGACTGTATATAGTTAATGATTTATTTAATAACTTATTTTACCTAAGAAAAATATATAGTGTGTGGTATTTTATCAAAGTTAGCACAAAGCAATACCTGTAGATTTTGTTAAGGCTAAATTATGAAGACATTGGCTCTAGTGTAAAAAGAAGGAAAGGTGGGCCTAGCAGTGCTGCTCTCACTGCTACCAAATGCTCCAAGTGGGCAGCTTACTAGTCCCATGAAAGCCAACTTTATTAAAGTAAAATATTTCCCTCTTCTTCTCCCAGCTTAAAAATGAGATAATTAACAGGTTCGAGGTTCATCAAAAGTACTCATCTCTAAATAGTACAATAAAATAATTCTTATAAATAATGCTTAAAAGTAGTATCCTATATCTATGGTTCATTTGCACAACAAAAAAGGTATACTAAATGCTGTATCTATAAACAAATTCAAAGGACCCTTTCAATGATTTCAAAATAGAGCTTCCACCCAATTCTTTTGCTATAGTGATATCTGAACACAATTTATAATACTCTTAATAAAAATTGGACGTATTTTATAAAATGATGGTGTGTAAAGGAGAATTAAAAGACAATTCAACACAATTATTTCAAGGGCTTAATGGTCCAATAGTTCAACCAACAAATGGATGACTTACTACGGATTATTAAACCCACTAAATCATCAATTTAAACTAGATTAGGAGTGCAGACAACAGCAGTATGGAGATGGAGATATAATGATAATTCTAAAAATATACTTCAAGTTTTTCAAATGTAAGATAACTAAAATACTAACATGTCACACACACACACACACAACACTTCCAGACCAACATACACACTCAATAAATTATGAGCTGCAGCAAATATAAGTAGATAGGGCAAAAACTTAAAAGGAGGTGAGACATAACCGCTTGAGCAAGCCTATTAACATTAAGCTACACCAGTGGATAATGAGGGGGATAATCTGTAAAAGGCAGGCATGGGAACTCAAACTGGGACAGCAACGTGTGGCCATTTAGTATAGGGGAAAACAACTTTACATAGGGTCAAAAGCCCCTAAAGGTGTTACAATGCCATAGATAACACACTAAAATATAATATGGGAAAAGCTAAACTTATTAAATAAACTATTCTATTTAGGAAAATTAGGAGGTATGAAATACATTTTCAAAATGTATCTCAAAAGTAGTTGATGCTTTTTAAACTGCATTTAAATAATTTAAGTTCCAATTACCAGGAAAAGTTAAATAATTTAAGTTCCAATTACCAAGAAAAGTTACCTAGAAATCTCATTCCCTAGAAATGTTGGGGGGCGGGGGGAAGTATTATTGTATGTACCATACTTAAATTTCATTAAGAACATTTTATGCTTTACTTGCATTCAAATGCAGGTATTTTAAAATGTAACTTACTCAGAGGACAAAAAAAAGATTTGACTCTAAACAGATGAGAATCTATAAGACATCTTTTTAGCCAATTTCTTATTCAACACAATTTATTCATCAGTATCAGTAGTGTTGCTCTGGGCTATCAGCTAATTCATAATAATAGTTTTATTATAAAACAACTGCTTAGTTAGCATGTATGGAAAAATCACTGACCTATATTCTGAATTAGTGGGGAACAGTAGTCCAAATTAAATGCATGCAAAAGATTTCATAGCAATCCTCAAGCAACAAAGTAAAATCAATATTGGGATCTTAATATATTTTCCAATATTAACTACAAGATTAAATGATACACTCTAGTTGTAATAAGTAATAGCACATTCTAAGCTGCTTTAAGACATAATTCCACAACAAAGATAAAAAATGAAAACGTACAATAATTGCACTTACGATGTAGGAAGCAGTCATATTTAAAACATCGCCTACAGAAAAGCGTATGAAATGAATGTAAGCTTTGCTCCCTCTGAACAGATTTAGCATTTGGTCCATCTATGTTGGGGGTACATTCAGGAGGAAGTGCGCCTGGGAGCTGCTGTTCGGTGAGTTCTTTATATCTGACATTAACCAAGAAAAATGTAAGTAAACATGAAACAAAAATCACTTTTTGAAAATAAAGTTTCTAAATGGTTTCCATGTATCATCTTTTATGTTTATCTTGAGTAAAACACAAAGGAATGGTTCTAACCTACAACAATCTTTATTTAGATAAAAAGCCAATTAAATACTATGCCTGGTATTATCAAGAATCAAAATCATTGATACGATCCAGGTATATCATTAAAAAGGATATTATATTAGTTTTAATTAAATATCAACTGTACTAAAATTTCTAACAGTATCCTGGGAAATTTTCCTCTAAATGTACTACTATAAATTATATGTATGTGCATATAAATACATTTATGTGTATCTGTATACATACATAATTTTTATATATATGTATACTATCTACAAGAAATGTTTTGGAGTACAAAGTAGCATGCATATATACAGATACTGCTTCGAGTATCCCGCAAACACTGTGAACCAATAAAGTGGGGTGGCTCGCCAGCTGTATTAATTTCATTTGTAATAAACCAAAGTGGTGAGGTACATACCATACAGGGCAAGTTTGCCTCAAAAGAACAAATCTTACTTTTCCTTTAGTTCTTCTGCTGTGCCCTTATCTGGAAACATTGAGGAAATGGCTTCAAAAATTTTATCAGAGGGAAATTTCCGAGGTGGGCGGCTTTCCTTATCTAAACAGGAAAATTACAAAAGAAGAAAAAAAGAATAGAAGTGAACAAATTTTCAATCTTTTCGTTTTCTCCACCCAACTATATCTCTGTATCAAAGGTGATTTTCTAAGAAATCAGCAACTTTGTGTTTCACTTACTTCTATGACATTTCACATGTGTCTGGTAAGCCCAGAGGTCAAACACAAAATTCAAATTCAAATTTGAAAGGTTTTAAGAGCACAAGGAAGGCCAAGCATGGTGGCTTCTCCTATAATCCTAGCAATTTGGGAGGCAGAGGCAGGAGGATCGCTTTAGCCTAGGAGTTAGAGGCCGCAGTGAGGTATGATCACACCACTGCTCTCCAGCCTGGACAACAGAGCAAGACCCTGTCTCCAAAAAAGAAGGGGGGGAAAAAAAAAAAAGCACTAAGAGGCAGAAACCTAAGTTCTGATCCCAGCTCTGCTACTAGACCAGGGCTGATCACTTAACCACTTGGGTCTGTTTCTTCATCCATAAAATGGAGCTGAACTAGATGATCATTAAGGTACCTTTTTTTTAAATAGTATACTTCTTTGTAATTACAATTTTTCCCCAAATTCTTCTGTGCTGCTTTAATATAAGCTTTGCCAAGTAAAGAACACCACCTATCAGCTCTTAGAATCAACTATTTTGCTGGTAAGTCATAACTAGCACAGGGGTTAAAAGCATGGGCCCTGGAGTCAGTTAGGTCCAGGTAATCATAACAGTGTTCGGGATCCTGTTTCTTCCCAATAGTGTAATCTTACATATGTTACTTAACCTTTCTAAATCTATCTCCTCGAATATAAAATGGATCTGATAATAATATCTACCTCATGAAGCTGTTCTGAGGATTAAGTGAGCTGGTGCATATGAAATGATAAGCATACAACTTGTACATAGTACTAAACAATCAATATGTTATATAATGATTATGATGATTGCCCAAGTGAAGCCCTCTCCACAAAAAAGATGTTCTTTTACTAGCCAAAGGAAACAAAGACGCTCAAGTAGATCATGAAATGTTGCAAATAATATTCTAATTTTGATCATACTACTATCAATGTGATACTTAACGATGAAAGAAAAGGAACTAAGTTCTACTTTTTTTTTTTTTTTTTTTTTTTTTGAGACAGAGTCTCGCTTTGCTGCCCAGGCTAGACTGAGTGAGTGCCGTGGCATCAGCCTAGCTCACAGCAACCTCAAACTCCTGGGCTCAAGCAATCCTTCTGCCTCAGCCTCCCAAGTAGCTGGGACTACAGGCATGTGCCACCATGCCCGGCTAATTTTTTCTATATATATATATATATTTTTAGTTGTCCAGATCATTTCTTTCTACTTTTTAGTAGAGACGGGGTCTCACTCTTGCTCAGGCTGGTCTCGAACTCCTGACCTCGAGCGATCCACCCGCCTCGGCCTCCCAGAGTGCTAGGATTACAGGCGTGAGCCACCGCGCCCGGCCTAAGTTCTACTTTTGATCTATTGTTTTTGTAAGAATGCCATAATGGCTACATAGAAACCTAATAATCAGACATACCATCTCGGTGATCCTCAATATCTTTCTGTTTTTCTTCTCTTTCATCAGGATCATCTCCATCATCATCATCATCATCATCATTATATTGACCAAGAGCATTCACCAACTCCACAAAAATTTCATCATTTATAAACCCACATTCTGAAATTCATCAAGTCAAATGTCAGAAATACACAGGGAAACAAAGTGGTAATGATGAAAGTTTATGTATGCTTTTTCTAACTTGGAAGAAACAGCCATAGACTATCAATTAGCACATTATTATTAAAATGAGGGGAGGAAAAGATAAAATCATTTTCAGAACTGGCCTTAAGCAAAGTTAGGATGCAGATTTTACCTTCAATACCTGCCACCTTCTTTTGAATCATCCCTCCCCAAAACGTTCCAGTGCCTAGTACTAACCCAGTCCCCTCCAGGAATTACTATAATTGTGGAGTTAGTCTCCTCCCAAACAATGGATCTATCCTTTAACTGGTCACTTCAGACTCTACTTTCCACTAATAAAGACAATGGATGATGATGATATTACAAATACTACCTTCCTTTCAGATACTTTAACAGGGCCTCCTAAAAATTAAAAAAAAACTGAAGCTATGACTCTTAATGACTGAACTTCAGGAACTGCAACAGCCTATGTGGAAGACATTTTTGAGCAGTAGGGCCTTTTGGAGCCCATATGCCACAAAAGCAGAGTTCCAATCTTAATTAGTTTAACTATTAATACTAAAGAATTTTAAAATCTACATACACTCAAATAATTTCTATTTAATTTACATGTTATTGCCATTGTAACTTATAAACAACTATGCATAACTATCAGGTGGCAAACATGGTCCTCCAATGTAAAAAGTCTTAGGGAAAACAATGAAAACTGTAGACTTGTGAGCCCAGACTAGTCCTTTTTAGTCCAGTGAAAAACTTAATTTTAATATTAAAAAAATCATTTTCACATCTTTGCTTAATAAACCAAAGTACATCTCCATTCTTTAGTCATTTTCCAAGAGAACAAACCAATGGCTCACCTCTATCCCCATGGACTTTCCCATCATAATTTTTTATTAGTTCTTCAATGAAAGTGCCATCCTGGTCTAAAACTTCATCCCCCATATAAGGAATGTTATGCAAAACAGTTTCATCTTCCACCTAAAAAGTAAAACAAATATTTAAAAAGCTAAGTATCAAAATATTTTCAAAAAGTCAATGTGAGATAACTAAAATATTAACTTTTTTTCATAAGTAGTTGTCTTTACTAGTTCTCCAGATTTAAGATACTAGTCAGCAAACTCAAAAATCTATCAAAGACTAAATAAAAGACTTCTCTCACCAATAAAGCATATCTGAGAAAAACTGGTGACAGGAAAAAAATAAATTTAAGAAAAAACACTATACTTAATCTAACATGTCATCAATAATTAAAAACTTTTTTTTTGAGACAAGGTCTCTGTTGCTGGGCTAGAGTGTTGTGGTGTCATCATAGCTCACTACAACTTCTCACTCCTGGGCTCAAGCGATCCTCCTGCCTCAGCCTTCCGAGTAGCTGGGACTACAGGCACATACCACTACACCTGGCTAATTTCTCTATTTTTTGTAGAGATTGGGTCTCTCTCTTGGTCCAACTAAAACTTACCATTATTTTTTGTTCCTCTAAGAAAGGAAAAAACGTTCCAGATTACGATGAGGCATCATCAATTAAGACACATTCCTATTTCAAATGTTAAAATGGGGGTAATGTGTCTTAGAACTGATGAAATATAGTTTATCAAGATCAACTATAAATATCCATACCAAAAAGCTATCGTGGTAAGTAAAGACTTCTAAATTTCACTCTATGATCTAGTTATTCAATGTCAATTCAAAATATTCAATATAATAAAATTCTGGGGATGTAAAATAGAGTATCAGTAATCCATTAAAGTCTATGCCTAAAGGATTTATACTTATATAAAATAAGAATATTCTACAAAAATATAAAATATTTCAATACTTAGATGAAGAGGATGTATATCAAAGTTGACAGTGCTAGTAAAGATGATAGATGAGTTCCTATCAAGGTTTGGAAGACAACAGGGAAGAAAAAAGGTGCTAATTTGCAGGAAAAGAGCCAATCAAAGAAAAGTTCGGAGAGAATGGAGTACTTAAGAATACAAAGGAAAGAAAGCTGACAATTATGGGAGGAAGGGAATTTTCAATAAAGAATAAAAATGACACTAACTATGGATGAAGACTGGACAGTTCTGAAGTACATGTTTAAAGAGACTAATTCAAAGTGAGGATAGGTCTAAGTCTTTAGAGGTCTTTGAACAGGGTATTGGTTAAAAACAATTTTAGAAAGCTAATTCTGATAAATAGAATGGACTGGCTAAGACTGACTGGAGGACACAGTGGCATAGGCTGGGACCAGAATTGTGACCAGGCTCAACAGGGAAGAAGACACTGGGAAAGGCCATGAAACACACAAGACTGTTCAGCAGTAGCAGGCAGGGAATTCGAAGAAAAGGAAATAATCTCAAGTAATCCCTAAATAACAAATTTAGGACAACTGGAGAGTTCATAAAGAACTTCATAATACAATCTTAGACAAACAAGGAAAAGGGATAGGGTATAAAATGAAAATTTAGACTTTAATGTATTAATCTATTCAGATTCAAGCTTATATAAATGGTAGAATTCTGTTTTCAGCTCATCTCACTTGCACTAATCCCATTTAAAGTAAGTTAATTTTGGCTTATGTCCAAAGAAATTAAGTGACATTGGTTATTTTCTCTTCCCAATTGTATCCACATAATCTTTGCTCCCCAAAACATATCCTCACCATAATAAGAAGAAAGGCTGCCTAATTTACTTTGGTCAATGACCAAAAAAACCCACATGATTCATAAATAATATTTATTGACAAATTTAAACACTAAATTCATTCAGAATGTCAGTCAGTGAAAATATGAAACCTCAAAGTCTTACAATATGATTCTCAAGCTAAATGTTTTTGAATAAAGTCTTCAACATACAAATGTATGGAACTGCAGAAGAGTAGCTGGTTTACTTTTAACTCTCTACTGTAAAAAGTGTTAAGAGAAAAGTTACTCTGTTTCTAAAGACATTAGAAACATCTATTTTTTTAACTTAATAAGCAATTCTCTAAAGTAGGTTCACCAAGGACTTTCATCAACATTTTATTAGCCTTCCCACTTTATATATCAAGTAATAAAACTTATTTTCTTTTTTTTTTTCTTAAAGAGATGGATGGGGTCTCACTCTGTCACCCAGGCTGGAGTACAGTGGCACGATCATAGCCCACTGCAGCCTCAATCATAGCTCACTATTTCCTCCAACTCCTGGGCTCAAGTGATCCTCCCACCTCAGCCTCCTGATAGGTAGGACTACAGGTGCACACCACCATGCCCAGCTAATTTATTTTTTTGTAGAGACAGGGTCTTGCTATATTGCCCAGGCTAGTCTCGAATTCCTGGGATCAAGGGATCCTGCCGCTTTGGCCTCCCAAAGTGCTGGGATTATGGGCACAAGCCACTGTGTCCAGTCATAAATTTTTTATTTTTAAAAACACAAGAGTGCATACTTGAATTTCTCTTTTGTCCCACCCTCCTTAATTTTATTTCTATAAAGAGTTAAATACTACAGTTCATTACAAAAGTTATTAGACCAGTGGAAATATGTTTAAGTTTTTGTTGTATAAGCCCCGAGAATATGGCAGTATGTTACCACTTAATAACATGCTGCCTAAAATTATTTTAAATAGTAAGTCCTCAATTAACAAAAACTCAAAGTCAGAATGAGATTACAGGATACTAAATTCTTCAAGGATAACAACTATTAAATATAACCTTCACCTTTTAAGTGTTTTTAATCCTAGGTATAGTTTTTGCTTAACACTTTTCCTTTGGAAAGTATAGGAAAAAAGCAACACGAAGGCCTTTTTAAAAAACACTGCATTAATCAATTTTTAAAAATCACTGTAAGTGCTATCATTTTGATAGCTTTTTTTTTTTTTTTTTTTTTTTTTT